>JAUMHR010000079.1:3683580-3695762 GCA_032361145.1 Enteromius fasciolatus
CAGGTGTGTGGCTTTCCTAATCAAGTCCAATCAGTATAATCAAACACAGCTGAACTCAAATGAAGGTGTAGAACCATCTCAAGGATGATCAGAAGAAATGTTAAATATATGAGTGTTACAGCAGAGGGTCTGAATACTTAGGACCGTGTGATATTTCAGTTTTTCCTTTTTAATCTGCAAAAATGTCAACAATTCTGTGTTTTTCTGTCAATATGGGGTGCTGTGTGTGCATTAATGAGAGGAAAAAAAGAACTTTTTTGCAAAAATAAATTTTAGCAAATGGCTGCAATATAACAGTGTTTTAAAATGAAATATAAGGGGGTCTGAATACTTTCCGTACCCACCAACTATTATTTAGAATGCTGATGGATCAATGAAGGTCATATTACAAATAGATTGCAATGCCTTAAATCAGATGTCTGCTGTGTTTTATGGTGTAATCCTGTGTGTCTTTGAACTGGCTGTTATTAGATGACTCGCTCTTGAGAACAGGATGAATTTCCTTGTGGATCCACCCAAGGTTTCCTCCTTACTCTTGAGGAGTTTTTCCTTGCTATTGTTACTTTGTGGTTATAACAGAGGATTTAAACCTAAAATGTAGCGAAGCCTGTCACTATGGAAATGATACTCAGTTGCAGCACCACCAGACCTGCATGTCTTGAAAGGCTTGGAAAGCCAATAATATGATGTTTCATTATACAATATGATTTTTTTTTTGCCCTTTAGCATTGGTCTTATAGTTAATGTTGCAGAATGTATTACAGTCTGTATCTCCAAGGACTTTCTTTGAGTCATGATTGTTGTTTGTGTATCATTGTGAGGATCCACATCACACATTCATTTTTGGCTTTGTGGTGTTGTCTGGATTTCTTTATCTTTTCCTGTGGTTTGTCACAATCACATAGTTTTTTTAGTTTTGAAAGGGAAATGAGTTAAGCCACTTGTGCTGATTTAGTGTCTCTAGTGTGAATATACACGCAGTATACAGTATGCACTGGGGTCAGGAAATTGTTAAAAAACAAAGAAAAAATATTTTTATTCTGCAAGGATGCATTAAATTGCCTTTTAAATTGATCAAACATATATGAATGAACTTATATATATATATATATATATATATATCTTTTGCTTTTCTTTTTAACTTTTTATATTTAGCGAAGAGTCCTGAAAAAGTATTTTAGTGGAATGATGACTGCTGAGAATTCAACTTTACATCACGGGAATAAATTACAATTTTTAAATGTATATAAAATAAATAAATAATGGAAATTTTAAATAATAATGGTATTTTAGAATGTCTAAATAAATAAATAAAATAATAAAAAGACAAAAACATAAGAAACATTTTTCAAATAAATTAACTTCAAACTTACATATGTATTGGAATTTTATTTTCAATTTCGATGCCATTCTTATTTCATGTTTTGTTGCTTAGTTTAATAAATATATTGTATATATTCCTCAACTATAACAGACAAAATAAGAAAAAAAAAAAGTCCAGAAAATCACATTGTAGTACTGGAGTCGTAATGTTTTGGGCCCTCCAAAGATTTTCTATGGGGGTGATCTGGACACTGGCTAGGCCACTACAGGACATTGAAATGCTTCTTAGGAAGCCACTCCTTTGTTGCCCGGGTGGTGTATTTGGGATCACTGTCATGCTGAAAGACCCAGACACGTTTCAACTTCAATGCCCTTGCTGATGGAAGGAGATTTTCACTCAAAATCTCACGATACATGGCCCCATTCATTCTTTCGTTTACATGGATCAGTCGTCCCGGTCCCTTTGCAGAAAAACGGCCCCAAAGCATGATGTTTTCACCCCCATGCTTCACAGTAGGTATGGTGTTCTTTGGATGCAACTCAACATTGTCTCTCCTCCAAACACAAGTTGAGTTTTGACCAAAAAGTTATATTTTGGTTTCATCTGACCATATGACATTCCCCCAATCATCTTCAGGTTCATCCAAATGCTCTCTAGCAAACTTCAGACGGCCTGGACATGTACTGGCTGAAGCAGGAGACACGTTTGGCACTGCAGGATTTGAGTCCCTGTGTTAGGTGTGTTACTAATAGTAGCCTTTGTTACTTTGGTCCCAGCTCTCTGCAGGTCATTCAATAGGTCCTCCTGTGTGGTTCGGGGATTTTTCTCACAGTTCTTGTGATCATTTTGACCCTACGGGGTGAGATCTTGCATGGAGCCCCAGATCGAGGAAGAGTGGTCTTGTATGTCTTCTATTATCTAATAATTGCTCCCACAGTTGATTTCTTCATACCAACCTGCTTACCTACTGCAGATTCAGTCTTCCCAGCATGGTGCAGGCCTGCAATTATGTTTCTGGTGTCCTTTGACAGCTCTTTGGTTTTGGCCATAGTGGAGTTTGTAGTGTGACTGTTTGAGGTTGTGGAACAGTGTTTTTTACACTGATAACGAGTTCAAACAGATGCCATTAATACATGAAACGAGTGGAGGACAGAGGAGCCTCTTAAAGAAGACGTTACTGGTCTGTGAGAGCCAGAAATCTTGCTTGTTTGTAGGTGACCAAATACTTATTTTACAGAGGAATTTACCAATTATTTCATGAAAAATCCTACAATGTGATTTCCTGGATTTGTTTTCCTCATTTTTTTGAGGTATACCTATGATGAACATTACATGCCTCTCTCATCTTTTTAAGTGGGAGAACTTGCACAATTGGTGGCTGACTAAATAATTTTTTGCCCCACTGTATAGATTTAAAAATACATTTTCCCAAACTTTTCCAGGTGATCCGTCTGAACCAGCCTCTCATCAACTCAAGTGAGTAAACTATTTGTCTGGAATGGTTCACATGGACAGTGTGCTAGAACACATTGTGTTTTGAAGCCTTTTATTTCAATCTTTCCTCATTAATCTTTTCATAGATTCTAACATGAAGCCTGTTCATCTGCCTTATGGAATCCCACGTGTTCTTCAGGAGCAGTCAGATTACTGTATCCTTTACCACACCGCGTACGTCAGCGGATACAGCAAAAACATCCTGATGCCTCTTTGGGTCTCATACTCTTTGAATGCAACGGTAAGACTAGTCTCAAGACCCCATGAAATTACTTGATAAGCACCTCTATTTTTTTTTTTTTTTTGCTTTGTAGGCATATTCCTACTCGTATTTCTAGTTAAAAGTGGAATGTATAATTAGGGAGTAACATTCTTTTCTAGAGAGCATTTTAATTATTCGGGTCATGACGAGTCATGTAGAGCATCCTCCAAAAAGAGACTGTTATGAATTATTTGATTTATTTTTATCAAAAGTGCACTAGGATGATTATTATCTAAATGCAAAGTTATGACCGGCTGTGGTGTCATGGGGTCTTTAAAGTGGAGTTTATTGTAGACGAGACCTCTAAAACAATAGCTCATTTTAAGCTGTTACAATGTTGCACTGCAGGGGTTTTCATTTGATATTTTCCTGTGATTATTTTCTGAAGATGTCCTGTGGGATTTAAATGAGCTACACCCCATTTAAATTATTACAGGACTGCAACTGGAAGACAATTGTGACAAAGATGTACACTCTAAAACTTAATACTACTGTATATTATAGTAAGAATATGCTTAAGTGCAAATGCAATGGAGTGTGTGTTAGTCATCAGCAACATATATTTATTAAAGCATGGGAAATTGAATTAAAATTATAATTATTTAAAATGTATTTTAAAGTCAACCCTTTAACTTTTTAAAGGTGTCCTAAAGTGTGTTAAAAAACATAGTCATAAAAGTGTACTGTTCACACAGTAAGTATATTTAAGTAGCGTTTACAGTTTTAAAAGTACAATTAAAAAATAAAAAAATACACGTATGATCTGACATACACTATAAGTGCACAATTAATATAATTAAGCACACTTCTTTTTCACAAGGGTCAGTAACCGCTAGTGAAATTAGATGAGATTAAGTGAAATTAAACACACACTCACTTTCACAAACTAAATTTGTAATGACTGTCAAAACAGGAAGGTGTACAAGTGCAGAGGATTTGGTGATGCTCAGTGAGGTCAGGAAATATGACAGACGACCTCGCTCTCCACCCTTTAGCATGTGCTACTCATTTTGTGGGCAGACCACAGAGTAAATCATAGCTTTATGATCATCACACTCGCTAACCCTCGAAACAACGGGACAGTGACACAAACTGTTCATCAAGTGTTTTCTCGGCTTCATGCATTGTGTGTTTTGAATTTTTATTTTTTTTTCAATTTCCTTAAAGTGATAGTTTATCCAAAATTTTAATTCTGATTATTATACTCCGCCATAGGCATTTACAAATTTGTACTTCTTGCAATACAAATAAATCATTTTTAAAGTATATACTAGTCACTCTTTTCCAAATGATTAATATGAAAGGACTTTGAAAGCATACTTAAGTTTTGACCCAAACTCTTAAGCCCAAATGATAGTTTTTTGTTTGTTTGTTTGTTTGTTTTTAGTTTTTCTCCAATCATTTACACATGTATACTTAATGTAATATTTTTTGCATACCCAGCTAGTCAACACAGAACTAGTACTGCTTTAGAACTAGTACTGCACTTGGCTTTTCTGCAGCACTGCAGTCCTTCAGAATCAAAGTCTGTGTTCTTCTAATTCAGCTAAAACGTTGTGCCAATCATCTACTAGTCACATGTTTTCAGGGAAGAGTTCCTCAAACTTGAACTCTGGAACGCAATGAAATTCTCTTTAAATTGCGTTTTCCGTTTCCTGCATTCGCAATGCATATGAATGAACATAAGTAGAATAAAAATCGAAATGTGGCGTCTCTTTAGCGGTTCAAAGTGTAATCCATTTGATAGCATGCACAAAGTTGGTTGCGCTAGATACTTTCATCCTTAGTTTCTTTAGTTTCTTTCTGAATGTAAATGCATAAAAACAGAAGTATACTCTGGGCTTAAAACTTAAAGTTGTCTGATGCCATACAATGAACGGATACTATTAGTGAAAATGGTCTACAAATGGTTACAATATTAATTTATTTCAATAGATTTTCAAATTTTGATTTTGTCAGCACATATATAGTATTTTTTCCCCATGGAAAAAAACGAGTTGTAAAGGTCAGTATATAATTATAGAATCTTTTTTTATTTACTTTTTTTTTTTTTTTATCTAAATGAAATCATCTGTATTCTCTAATTTTCTTTATACTTAAAACAACCTGAGGCTGTGAAATGATGAATGTGACCACATCTGGAATTTTTCAGGCTTTAGGCCTGATCTTGTTTCACGTGGGAGTAACTTTTAAGAGCTAAATATCATGACTTCACTACCAGGACTGTCAACTCTTCCCATACCAGAGTGTTTAAAAGTCAAATTTGCGAAGCATGTATTTTAAGTACTATTAAGTCAAGATTAGAGACATGTCTAAAAAACATACATCTTTCAAGCTTCAAACGAAAGGCCAGTTTGTTTACTGTATGACATGAGAAATTCTATAATGCACTTGATGAGTGTTTTAAACACCTAAGCACCGTTTCCTCTGATTGTTGACTTTCTTTCTTCTCTTTGTCAAACAAAGGTGAGTCTCCAGCCCTCAGCAGACACATGTGTGCGTGCAGATGTGCGTGTTCAAGCCAGTGCCAGACAGTCCTGCTCATTCTATAAGAACAATTCCACTCTGACCTTTGGCCTCCTGCACCCCCCCAGTGAGTCTAACAGGATATCTGTATTTGCTTTAAGACCTTTACATAAAAACCACTGTCCGTTTCACTTTCTGACCCCTTTTACTTATGGGAAAGGTCCTAGAGTTTGATTAGAAATGTGAGTGATACTAGCCAATAATTATTTTATTTTGATAAAATAAACTTTAAAACTTGCAATTGAGAATTTATTTCTTACAATTCTCAGAAAAATTTTGAGATATAAACATGCAATTTTAAGAAATAGAATCAGATTTGTGAGATAAAATCACTATTACCTTTTTTTATTTTTTATGTAGTGGCGGAAACAGGCTTCCATATGAAATATGCATCTTTTTAAAAAATATCTTGCTGTCACTTTTGATCAATTTAATGCATCCTAGTTTAGTGGTCGTTGTACAATAATCGTGAAGCACTCAATTCTGCAATTCAGCCACTCACTGTATCCAGAGATCTGTCTAATAAAGAGTTGTTTACTCTGCTGCATTGGTTGCATTTTGTACGACAGGACTCTAAATGTTTTTTTTTTCTCCTTTAGACTTTAGTCCTACAGGAACAGAACCAGACTCCTTAATTACAAGCAATATGGTGCCCATGTTTCCTGCTTTCAAAGGTAAGCCGTTTTTACATTCAGCTTCTAACATTACACAGACTGCAGGGAGACAAAACCTAACAACCGGGATCTCTTTCTTCTTTGCACTTTTTGTGATTTATGTCATGTAATTTTCATTGTAATTTGCATGTTTGTCCTGGCAAGAACTGCATGATGTCTTTATTCTAACTGCCGATGCGAATAGATTTGATGTTTACTTGTAAACTTGGAAAGTAAAGGAAAAGTCAATGGCATGCTGGAATGAATCTAAAATTAATATGAAATGCATAATTAGCTCTGATTTTGTTCAAATGTACAGTTTATTAGGGATTCAAGCATGAAGTGATAGGAAACATTATGGTCATTTTGATTTATTTGTTATACTTGCGCAAAAATGTTAGACACGCAACCTTTGATGTTAACAATAGCAAACAAAACTAAGCTCATCAACAAAATACTAAACTTTGTACTGAGAATTGGTTCCACATGCCAGTAAATATGTTGCCTGTTTTCAATAAAAGGCTTAAATTCCAGTTCCAGTTCCAGTTTGGAATTTACAAGTTTCTGTTTGGAAAAGTGTAATAGAATGGCACTAGAAGTCACTAGCATTAGCAAAAGTAATGCAGGAAACCTAAAATTACAAAAGACTCTGCCCGACGTAATGGCACCCACAAATATTTATAATGATGATATACATTCACTTTAAAAGGGTCTCCCAAACTGTCTAGCTCCAACCCTAATCAAACACACTTGAACCAGCTAATCAAGGTCTTACTAGGCATACTAGAAACTTCCTGAAAGATGTGTGGAGGCAAGTTGGAACTAAATTGAGGACAGTGGCCCTTTGACTTTAAGCAAGTAGAATGTTTATCACTCAAAGTTCCTACATTACATGAAAATTAAGAGTGAAGAGTTTGCATAACCATGGGTGTGAGTCTTGATCTACAGTTATGTGTCACTCTTCAGATCTACAGTGAGCTACTTAACTATTAAAACACTTTTAAACACTTATTAAAACTATTAAAAGGTAATTGTTCTCTAGTTAAACCTGCACTATAATAAGAATTATTTGATCACAGCTGAATTGAGGCCAGCAAGCATTTATACCAAAATCCATGAAAAAGTCCCACAGGAACGCTTGACCTGCCAAAAAACACCTAGGACTGCTCAAAGAACAGCTAGTTTCTGGGCGTAATTTTATGGCTCTGTTATCCAAGCGAGACACAGTTTTGTGTTAATATCCCAGATAGCACACATACATCTAGGAGACGTCTATTTGACGTCTGCATTTACATCTGCAAGATGTATTATTTAGGTTGTTTGCTCATCTGCACTACGTCTATAGGATGTATCTTTTTAGATGTCAAATAGACGTCTTTAAGATGTCTTTAAGATGTTTATGATTTAGAATGTATATGTATAAACTGACATCTGTAAGACGTCTGCCAGATGTTTGTAGTCAGCGGATGCTTTCCAGATCAAGAGATCTTTAACAGACATCTTGCAGACGTACATGTGCTATCTGGGATGGGTCTGTAGACAACTATGTCTTTTAAAGACACACACACTTACCCAAATTCACCAAAAAAATGAAAATTGTCATGAGTTACTGACCCTCAAGTTGAAATTGTTTCTATTGAAGACAAAAAAAAGTTTCTGGTTACTGACTGTTTAATTGGAATTCAGAAATCACAGAACAAAATACATAATTAACATGAAAATACAGAGAAGCATTACATTCAATCATTTTGGATGCATATTATGACATTTTTTTAGATCCATCTTGGAAGTGTTCCTCTTATACTTGCACAAAATTTCCAGTAAACAATTAAGGAGTTTATGCAAGGTGATCCTCACAAGTTATGATAAAGGCAGACCTGCTTTATTAAAAAGCATTATTCAGTCATGTATGCCTGTGAATCAGATTTACAGATGTTTTGCTTCAACCTCAGTGTTTACCATACGCAGGTGTTGCGAATACCACTCTTTCTTCACTCTGTTGTGCAAGTATTCAGATCAAAGTGAAAATTACTCATTTCATTTCCCAAACAAACTCCACCAACATGACGTGCATGTAGAACATTAACTATCAGCTGATTGCACAAGTATATTTTTCTGCATTTATCATAGGCCTCGTCGTTCATTTTAGATCCTTTTGTGGTTGTTTTGCAACAACTTGTTTGGTTTCAGTCACTTAATAAACAAGTAGCAAATTATACAGCTTAAATACAGTAATTATGCATAAACAGAATTATGGTCAGAAGTCTACACTAACATCGTGATTATGTCTCAAATGTTGTTATCACTGTTTTATATCATTTGCTCTTATCATATGTTACATAAACCTCCCCTGTACTGTGTCTCAGTGTTATTGTAGTACTATTGGTATACTACTAACAATTTTGTAGTCATTTTTGTTATTGCCATTTTTAACATTCTTTTTTTAGTTTGTATTAAGATTGTTATATTTTGTTTTAGTTATTTTAATATGTTAACTTACACAAAAAAAACTGAAGGTGTTGATTTTTCACATAAAGTGCTAACATAAAACTTCATGTAGCTATTTTATAGAAGTAAATGTTTATATTGATGATGTATTTAATAACAACACTGCTGTGTCTCTTGCCTTTCATTTTTGTTTATAGTGTCACTGTTGTTCATGTTTAATGTCTTTGTGACAGATATCTGGAATCACTTTCACAATGTTCTGCTGGTAAAGTATTCACAAAAGCTGAACGGAGTCAATGTTGTGAGCGGACCGATATTTGACTACGACTTTGACGGGAACTATGACTTTATGAACAAGGGAACCCCGTAAGTTTGCCAAACGAAGCAGTGTGGAAGATCCTCTTTTTATATAACAGCAGTTTTGTTTTGAAAATATTCCAGTCTATAAATCTTACTTTTTCCACTTAAAAATAAACTGTGGTTGGTCACTTTACATGTCGGTCAGATGGTGTTTTCATACAAAGTGTACTAGACTTTATGCTTAAGTCTAACATCTGGCTGTATGAGTAAAAAATATTTTATTTGGTTAAATGCACCCTCTTTGACTAGACCTATTGGAAGTTCACATACTGCCCACTAGTGGCCAAACAATGTATTCAGCAAAGCATTAGACTGAATTCTTCCCTCATATAGATGATTCTCTTCTGCTTTTAGGAACGGGGCTCCTATCCCAACACATTATTTTGTGATTCTTACAAGTTGTAAGAACTCATCCCTTCCCATCCAACAGTGTGGAGGTCCTCTAGATGCTGTGTCTTTCGTTCTTCCTCATCGAGCTGATCATCTGGAAATATGTCATGTATGTAATATTCAGCAGTTTATGACCTAAACCACAGCAACCATAAGATTGTTCAGAGGAAGTAGTGTATTAGGTAACTTGTTAACCAGGTAAGGAAGTGAAAAAACAAAACTAGTTAAACAAGCAACTTTTGGCAGTGCACTCCAGACATATTTTAAAGATGATATAAAGATGTACTTAAGTCGTATCTGAATGAGTCAATGAGTGAATTTAATGTAGATTAAATAGTAATTGGTTGAAAACATTACATTCTGTTTACACTTAAAATATATTATTTCCTTAAAGGAATACTTCACCTAAAATGAAAATTCTGTCATCATTTACTCACCCTTGAGTAGTTCTAGTTAAATAATATATATGTATATAATATAATTTTATTTATTTTTACACAACCTGTTTTGTTCTATCATTTATTTCTCCAGAATGGCTCAGACTACTCGTGGCTCCAGGACTGGGTTCAGTTTCACGTGGCACGGATCAGAGACGTTGAGCTTCTGACGGGTTTGAGTTTTTACCATGACAGGATATCTGTTGCTGAAACATTGCAACTCAAAACCACACTCAAAACTTTCTAGAAGCGCTTGTGACCTCATTCGCTGCGTCTGAAAGCTGCCAACAGCATATTCAGAATGGGATGGATCTGTTCATCATTGAATCACAGCTGAGCTTTACCAGACTCAACGAAAGACACAAATTCATCACAAGAGTCTTTGAACTGCTAAAATGGGAAAATACATTTTTTATGATCTCTGCTTTAATGAAAACTTTATTCTCAGAGGCAATCTATTTATATCCAGGGAAGTACTGACTGTATTAGAAACTGGCCCAGCAATCCTAGAAAACTAGAATTCCTTTCTTCCGAAAATATAAATAAATAAAGGAAATAACAATAAAAGCTGTTTTGCAGCACACATGTTAGTGATTTAACTGTGGTTGGACTGTGGTCCTGCATTCAGCCTGTTCCAAAAAGAAAGCGTATTCTCAAATGAAACCGTGGCAAGAGCTTTTGTGCAAACAACAGAAAAGCTACACTTCCAACAAGAATCACCTTCAAGGTGTCACTTGCTATACGTTTTTTTTATTATTATATTGTATTACGACAAATGAAACAAACCAGCAGTCTGTAGCACACACAATCATGTCATGATTTATGTGTTATAGTGGTTTGTACTGCCCCTTCAGGCCAGAATTCAGAATTACATCAGACAACAAACGTAAAACAAATGTAGCTGTGCATCTTTGTCTGGAGATTAAATCGATTCACTCTCTCAGGTCAATTTTGATATCAACATTCAACATTCTTTATTACATTTGTATGCTATTTTTGTTATTCAAAGTTCATAACATGTAGATTGTTTCATTTGGTGAATACTGATTAAATAATTTAATATGTGTGTTCTATTTTGTTTGTGTAATTTGTTGTTTCAATACAATTAAACGGTCACTGTCAAAATTATCTTCAGTAAGTTTTTTTTTTTTTGATGTGTTGATGTGTGTAAGTGCTGGTAGGAGTGTGGGAGAGATTGCTTAGAGAAGGTGAGAGGGGATCGGATATAGTGGGCATGGGGTGTCGGGCATCAATATATATTGATGCTAATAATATACACTATTGTTTTTCTTCTATTCAGTTCTTCAGTCTCCAGTTCTTCATGGGTGCAGTTTGGGCAGCCAGTGTTGTCGATATATATCTCTCTATAGTCTATAGTCAGATGATGGCTGCTCAGTCTGTACCTCATCATTTGTTGTCTTGATTTACTGTCTTTCACTGCACTGACATATTTAGCAGTTGAGTAATCTCTGCTTAGGACCAAATAACTTTTCAAGTTTACTTTGTTTTTCTGTTGTTTCTTTCCAATATTATAGATACATTTATTTTTGTGCTTTTATAATTTGGTAGGGCTGATGGATGCTTCAGTGTCCTGATGCTGGATGTTGTTACTCGTGTTAGTTTATTTTTTGCAGCTTCAGGATCATCTGAATCGGGACTTTTTTCAGGGTTCTCTTCGTGGTTTTTAAAGTCTTTAAAATGGTAAGTGTTGGGGTCACGCATTTTTATGTGTTTTCAGGATTTGATAGCTTGTTTCTCAATGCGCATTAGTAGAGGGTATTGGGCTAATTCTGCCCTGCATGCATTGTTCACTGTGATCCTCTCTACTCTCAGTTGCTCTTACAGAACTCATCAGGAATGCAGGGCTTCGATTGGATTTTTGTCCCTCTCCGATACTTCTATAATACAGCTTATAAAGCTTAATTTAACATACAACTCTGTTAACAAACAGAGCACTTCTATGAAGTAGCTTGAAATATCAAGTATAAATAACATAATTTTTCTTCTTTCTTTCATATCTTCTCTTCTTCAAACTCTCAGGTTTGTTTTTCACCTCTTGCAATCCCATATCTCACAGTTTTGCTATGGCTATGTTGTTAGGGCTGCACGAAAATCATCGCGCGATATGTATTGCTCGTCAGTAAAGTTGTTCTGTAATCAGCGGTAAATTCCTTCAGGTGCGTGGTCTTACGTTGATCCGCATTCACTAGGCAGGGGTGCGTTTCCCAAAGGCATAGTTAGCCTACTATGGTCGCAAGTTCCGTCGTTACCAGCATAGTTCAACGAGT
>JAUMHR010000079.1:3709015-3727085 GCA_032361145.1 Enteromius fasciolatus
CAAAATGATATTTTAATTTTAATTAAATTTATTTTATTTAATAATAGTATAATAACTTATTACTAATAAAAAATTTACAAACATAGTTCATTTATTTTTTTAAATATATATTTAAAATAATGAAAAAAAATATATATTAACTACGTTTGTAAAATATTTATTAGTAATAAGACACTGACCACCTTAGACACTGACATGACAATAAAAGTTAGCTGATATTAAACTGATAAAATGTTACCTGCTTTTGCTATAAAACAAACTTTTAATTTGTAAAAAAAAAAAAAAAAAAAACTTTCAATGAACTAACCTTTATTTGTCATTTCAAAACAGAAAAAAAAAAAAAGAAATAAAGAAATAAAAGATCAGTTATTGGTTTTTGCAAATTCTTTAAAACCACAGACAGACCAGTCCAATAATAGAACCAATAATAGAACCCATTATAAAGTTCAAAAGATTTTAAAATTTTGCGGCATGACAACAACAACGTTGATGTTTGCAAAAAGTCATACTGCAATTCAAAGTTATTTTGATTAATAGTCTGAATGAAATGGAGATGGAGCAGAGTTTTTTTTTTCTGCGCATTTAGCCATGAACACAAAACAAATCAGTTTGATCAAATATGGGTGTTTCATGGTTAAACTAGTACTCACTCTCCCGTCTCTTCATTTCAAGCTCTGATCTCTGAAGTGTTTACAAGTGGAATGAACCCAAACAAGTTTCTTTTCCTGAAAATCTCCCTTTTTCTTTGACTGCTCCTGATTCATGGTGGGTTCAAATCTCAGTTCTGAGCTGTATGAAATGTTTCACACCTTTTAAAATAACAGTCTTTCTAGGACACATACAGTATAGTCCTGGCCATAGCTACAACAGTCACATTAAATGCAATATAAATCACATTTAAGTTTATTAAATCAAATACATTTCAAGTTCTATATTCATCGATGTGTTAATATCACTAATCTAAGATTTCTCACTGCATGCACATGGGCATATTTATTAAAAAAATGTGTATGGGCATATTTATGTAAAAAAGATGTGTAAGCAATAGGCTTTTGATTCGGTTCTAGGTTTTCGGTGTAGATTTATTACCACGTGGATGTATATGTTTCCTCTTCATATTGTAAGCAATCTCAATTAGTAATTCAGATTAGTCCTAATAATTATAAAAGTTCATTAATAATTCTTACTTGTCCATTCCTGATATTCAAGGAAATATTAGGAGCAGTGTTGCTCATGCTAGCAATTTGAAAGCTTCATCCTTCTAATTAAAAAAAAAACTTTGAAAACCAGACTAACACAATTGGGGGAAAAATATATTTCAATCTCACAAAAAGTAATTAAATGCCCATGTATGAGGAAATCCATTTTCCTCTGAAGTATACTGTATCAGCTGTGTGAAGACAGCAACGAGGAAACGCATAATTGAAATGTTCAACCTACTGATTGTGTCACAGTCCAACCGGTGATGGCAATGTATGAGTAATCTAAGCTTGGGAATCTATGTGTCATCAAAAATTTCAAATACTTACTCAAATGTATTCATGAAGACACATAGTACTTCCTTAAAGTAGTGGACTGTAGTCAGGTTAGAAAGCAAAAACCCTGACTAAAGTCAATTAAAACATAGAACATCAGAATATCATTGTTGTGCTAAACTACCTTTTTATCAAGTTTCAGCCATGTAAGGTACCCTTTGCTGTCCATATACTGCAGTCCGAAGTACCATATTTCACGTAACCCGATGGTCTTCACCACCTGTCGGGGGGAAAAAAATGACACCTTTTAGCACACAATAAATAGATGAATGAATTATTTAGCTGCTGCTGACTGCTTTGCGACTGCTGTAGGCTTTGAAATCCAACAGAGCACAACAACATTTCCATGAAAACAGAATAAAGACCATATTTAAAGAATGTACCGAATATACAGTATATACATTTGGCCACCTTCCCATCACAAAGTACTGTAAGTCATAAGCTCATTCATACTCATTAGTTTTTCGCAGTAGAGGGTGATGAGCACCAGGGGCCCTGAAGGGAAAACTTGCACGTACACAGTTTCCCAGAGGCTTGTGCTAGATGGAAATTATTACTGTTTTGGCAAACGTTTGGCTCTCATGCAGTGGACATTACCTGCTGGTCCAAAAAGGAGTTAAGTTTGACACCCAGAGAGCATGCAAAATTACTGAATTTTCAACATTTACACAACTCATTTTTTGCAAAGATAACATTTAGCTAGGATACTATGCTGGTCCTTCCCTTTATGTGATACTATAAAAAATAAAATTAAATATAAAAATAATAATAATAATTTTAATAAAGGTATAAATAAAACATACTGATCTAGTAAGTGTCACACATTCATTATGCACAACCACCTAAATAAATAAAAACACACGACATGTGCCATCAGTAACTTCCAGAAACCAAAAATAATCTCAAGGAAACTCTTGAAATAAAAAAAAATAAATAAATAAATAAATTGATTTTTTTTCTTTTCAGTTCACGTTATTTCTTTTTTGTCTTCCACCAACAAAAATATGTTTTCTGGAGTTTGATTGTGATTGGCAGCAAAGAATTACCCCCAAGCATGTGCACGTATGTGTGTCAATGACATGACAGACAATTCGTTTCCAAGTGCTATTCCGTTTATAAAGCACACAAATTATAGTTTTTGCTTTTAAATTATAGTTGTCCTGAAAATATATAGGAGTCCTGTCAGTAGAATGAGCTTGTCAGACTAGTAACCAACCAAACTGTATTTACCACTCCAAACAGGATCTGACAACAGTTTTTTTTTTCTTCTGTGTGAATGCAACTGAAGAATACTTGCTAGAGGGGGAAACTATGGCAGAAAATCTAAACAGAAACCATCTCATGACAAATGAGAGTTTTACAGATCTGCATTTGATAAAAACAACATCATATTTTCAGCCAATCAGATCTATTAACTTCAATTGTGTTTTTTAACCATTTACAATCAAACCAGATCTCAGTTTAAAAAAAAAAAAAAAAAAAAAAAAAAAGGTTGGTGACAAGGACGTAACAAACGCTGTAAACCAGCTCAACAGGTTCTAAGCATCTCTAAGCTCACTGACAAAGCTATTTGAGAAAGTGGATTTAACCCAAGTAGACCAATACCTAAAATCCATTTTAGGTATTAATTTAAATAAAAAAAACAGCAATAACCATCTTTAAAAATAGGTGTGCTTCAGGCATAACTCTGGCATGGGTCACGGCACCAATTTCCAAGACGGTAGGTTAGGTAACATAATCTCTATTTAAATTAAACACCCTGCTAAGATTTATTTAATCTGAACATTAAATAATTATCCATAATGCTCTGAACTTTACAAACTATTTTTTTTTTTTTTTTGCAACCCAGTCTGCCAGCATGGACAGTCTGACTGCAAGAGGCTTCAGCGCAAACCTCTCATCTATATGCTGTGTGCCATCCACAGTTCATGACTGGCTCATAGCACTTACTCTGAAGTGGAGGCTGCTTCAGCTGTGGGTTCTGTTATGAATGGGAAAACTAGAGTGTGATCATAGAGGACGGCACTTATTCACCGTTTCCACAGTCGTGGCAGTCAAAGAGCACGTCAGTGAGTCATGCGTCAAGGAATATGCTCTTTTAAAGAAAAACCCTTCCTGTGAGGTTTTTGTGGTGTTCTGGACCTTCTATTTGCAAGGGATTATCCCACGTCACCAAGCCGGTAATTAAATTAGGTCATATGCACCGGTGCTACTGATAAATGCCCAGTGAAGTTTATTCTGTGACATCCTTAACTGTTTGCTTATTTAAAATAAATATTATTTATGTACAATTATACATAAACATCCGCACGCCTCAGCTTCCTCCATTACAATATGTATAAAATTATGATTTAAAATATTATATGAATTTATATATAAAAATAATTTAATTAATTTAATTTATTTATTTATTTATTATGTTTTTGATACATTTTATATTCAAATAATCCAATATAATTTAAGATTTACACATTTTTCCTCCTCTTTTTTTTGTGCCGTACGCTTTGCACTCCTGCTTTTGCTCGAGCAACAAGTATTTGACTAAGAAAACAAATGTAAATTTCTCTTTTGTATTCTTGATTTACCTTTTAACATTTCTCTGAATAACTGTTTACAATTCTCTCTGCTTCAGCTGAGGGACATGATTTGTTTAAGATCAAGGAATTGTCGGAAGAGAATGAGAAGCTGTCATTGAGGCATTCAAAAAAATTGATTGCAGATGTCAGGTATACACCGTCTGTTACACAACCACAACGGCTAAGAAATGAGTCAAATCAATCGTCTCTTTTTCATTAAAACCCATTTGCTTTAACCCACTTAGGTAAAGTGAATAGTAACTGTGAACAGAATTCACAAACAAGTCTTCCTTTTTGTGCTTGCATCTCATTGCACATCAGAGTGGGGGCTAGCATATCTCATTAAATGCTTGTTTGAAAAAAAAAGGTCATATTTTATGTTCATTTTTACATGTAATAATAAATACAATTTAAAGGGTTACTCCACCCCAAAATGAACATATTACCATTAATCACATGGGGGTACCATGTCGTTCCAAACCCATAATCATCTTCAGAACACAACTAAACATATTTTGGAGGAAAACCGGGCTGACACAGAAAAACGTACATATTTTGTGTGCAGTGGATATTTTCCAAAATGGCGCTATGGTGACATAACATGTCCTGAATCGTTCAATCCTTTTTCTACAAAATGTATTCCCGTCTCTCTCAACATTACGTTTGAACCACTGATGGCAGATGGACTATTCTGACAATGTCTTTCATACTTTTCTAAAGCTTTTACAGGTTTGGAACATGGAGGTAAGTGATTAATGACAAAATTGTTCTTTTGGGGTGGAGTAACCCTTTAAGGGAAAAAGAGCTTAAGCAATCACTGTTTGGAAAGCAATGCACATGACCCTAACCAACGCTTGTTAATTCATCTATTTCTTGTCTAGCTGTTTAGTTGCAGACCTGGTCAAATAGCTGTTTGCCAGTTGTGTTGGGCTGAACGGCAAACTCCAGCTCTGCGTCCATCGTAGTGACGCGAACATTTACCTAAAAGAGAAAGAAAAAATATATTATGTTAGCAACCACTTCTGATATCGGTGTTGTCAACAGTTTAGAGAAAACTGATCATCTATTACAACAGGGTTACAAGTTTAGATTTTACAGTTTTCATTTTATAGACGCAATTTCAGAGGCAAAAGGTAATAAAAAACTAATTCTGAAACGATGAGACAAAAACAAAACAAAAAGCACAATAAAGACAGTCACAATGTTGATAAGTTAAGTCTGATAATGCAGCAAGCTGATGACCCAGACTATCATTCTTGAAGCAGACAGGGCTTGAAAGAATCTGGGAAAACAGCAGGAGTGGCTTCACAGAACAATGTGTCTCAGCCACTATTTGTAAAAGGGAAATGCCAATCTATTCTACGGTTAATGTTTGACTGGACTAAGTCAACAAGAAAAAGGCAGAAACTGCTCTACAATCAAATTTGTACCATTTTATGGGACAACAAAGAGTCATTTTAAAGCACTTTCCCAAGAAACACAAAACGGAGGCGTTTCTTCACAATGAACAGACAACAAACTCACAGAATCAAGGAACAAGGAATCGTTTGTGAGAGCCAAAACAAATCTAGACGAAAGTATTCATTTTTGTTCTCATCCGAGGAAAGACAGAAAGAAGAGTTTCCAACAGACAAGAATTACCATTGTTAAGACTGTAAAACACAATCATGACTGATTCACTGATCCACATTCATGCGATTACCAAGTGTACAAAAATCAGTGAAGAGACACACACCATGTTCTGGGTGTGAGCAATTAACGTGTTGTCTGGTAAGAAAGAATAACCAATTCTAATTATGTAACTGCCTTGAAACAAATCCCCAGCAATGAAATTTCATAACTATGTAAACAGAAACTCACACGAGTGTTCAGACCAAAGCAGTTCAGACAACATAGACTCCACCTTTTCAGTAATACAAAAACAAAGGAATAGTTCATATCAAAAGAACAATTCTGTCATCATTTACTCACACTGTATGGCTTTCTGTTTTCCATGGAGCACAAGTAGTGGAATTTGAAAGAATGTGGGCTACTTGTAATTTTTTTTCCCAATATTTAATCTAAAAGTCATACAAACTGATTTTTTGATAATTCAGTGGTGATTTTGTCATTTTGTCAAGCTTCAAGGCACCAATCCACATTAAATAAGAAAAAACTTTACTCACTTCCATGGAATATGAAAGAAGAAAAGGTGTCATATAGTGAACTTTATGTGTTAATATTTTAACAATAAAAATACATATCAAAAAAGTATGTAAAAAAAATAGTTAGTTGTCTTTTACATAAAATATGAAATGTGGGGCTTGTACTTTTATTAATAATGTTTATTCCTTAAAATAAATAAGCACATCAATAAATATATTAGTACACACACACACTTTAAATCAAAACATTAACCAAAACTATACTACAGCAATGATTCTAAATGATCACTGGCTCTTGTTATTTAATGACTGTTTGGTTGATAATACTGTTTCTGTAAAAGAAAAATATAAACGTCTAAGCTATTTCAGATCAAATACCATACATAAATACTGAGGTAATAACATACCACACGCCTGACAGTGCCACCATAGTGTGTTCACTTTGCCAAAACTTCCCCAGACACTCAATACACCTCAGTGGAAAACAAACTCCCAGCTGTCCCCAGAACAGCCAAATCCACGCCTATTTATTAAATATTACTTTTTTTTTTTGCTCATTATCAACACGCACTCAATGAATAATCAATCAACACCACAAGTACTATTATATGGAAAGAACTTCCTGTACCAAGAGGACTGACTGGAACCTTTCCTGAAAACAGCGCTGCGACACTAAACACACAATCACACAGGAATTCATAAATAAATACACTATTACACAATCAACACTAATAAATAACTTGATATAGGCCCCTACATTGACAATAAAAAGGAATCATAGGTCTGCTGTGTACATCTGAAATCTAGTGGCAAAGAGCTCAGCTTAAAGACTGGCATCCAACTCGCCAAAGATGGGGGAGGCGGAGGGGTATCCATTTACCCAGCAAAACAAAGGCTCTCTTTCAGAAACATCCTCTCAGTGGACCACCTCCTGCATCAGCCTGCATTTTAGAGTCTCACCATTTCTCTGCATTGCTCTCAAAAAGGTTTTAGCTGACCGGCAAACTTGTTTGACTGCAATATACTGGAGAAATCAAGCAGAGTCACCAAGCTCAGGTTCCAGACACCATCAGACCAAATAATACAATTCTGACTGACTTCCTAAACCTTTTTGCTTATTTAAAATATAACATCACAGACGCATGCATTTACTGTTGCTCTACAGACAACATACAAGTCAGCTACTGACCAAATCTGGAGATTTTTACAGATTCTTTGCTAAATGTAAATGTCAAGTCAGGTAACCTTTTTATACAGCCCTTTTAATAATACAGATTGTGTCAAATCACAGTCTCAAATAGGAGAATAGTGTGTCAGTAGTTACTAAAGGCATTTCATAATTGAATTCAGAGACATCATAGTCCAGTTCAGTTCAGTTTAAGTTTCCGCGCAATCAAATTGACGATAATCGCTGGAAATTGTGTACTAAATGCCCTAACCATTCCTTAATTTTTAAATGTCTCCTGAATTATATAGTAGCTGGGTCAAAACAACAGCCAAGAAACCATCTAATTATTAAAAACTTTAGGCCTATCATCTGCAACCGCAGCAAATTGGACATTTCTATACAATCATATTTCGCAACTTCTTGCACATTTCACAACACTTTCTAAGTGAAATGTCCAGCGAATGTGCAATAAAAGCATGTCTTGTCCAAAAACTGAAAAGTGAATCTGGCTGGGTTTAACTTTGGCTGTATGCTTCGCAGCAGTTTAGAAATTAAATGCCTAGTAAGTGGCACTAAACAGTTAATGCTCTACTGAGCAGAAATGCACGACTTGAATCCTATTGCAAAATTAATGGATCCAAAAACGCAATAACAAAAGTGTTAACAAAAGAAAATATGACAGAAAACTGCATTTGCTAAATGACCATGCCAATTTAGTTTGTCTTTGAGCTTTTTTTTTTTTTTATTTCTTAAACAGGACTCACACCTGGGCACACTGCAAGTGCAATGCTTTACCAGGTGAGGTAACAAGCAAGTTTACAATATAATATACAATATAATCTATAAATATGGAGCTGGTCGTATGGTACAAATGCCAAAAACTCTTAGTTTACAAATGACACACTATGGTGTTATTAGGTGAAATTACAACAAAACAAGGGAAGTTTGTTTTATATTAATTACCCCTGTAATCATCATTTGGGTGAAAAGAATTTAAAGGTGTTGGTGTTTTATGACACGAGTGTTCATTTCTGCTGGGAACTGCATTATGTGAATTGTACACATTTTTTGGGATTTTTGCTAAACGTATAAGTAGGCAGAAGCACAAAGAGCCCAATGTTGAAACGGCGCAATGACGACATGTACTATAAAAATAGGGGCAAAAAATTGTCTTGAGTTACATGAACTTCTCTTTGCTCAGAACTGCCTTTTGCCTGACGTTCCTATTTGGATGGTACTGTTAGTCTTTCATTGAGCTGGTTTGAGCTAAAGCCCGAGAGCACTTGAGGATTGATTACAGCACAGTGAGCTTTTGTGCTACATCACCAAAGGGCGTAACAAGCATTGTCTAGTTATCAATTATTCAGCAGAACAAACGATAACAAAGATTTGAGAGGAAACACCCTCAGCTGCTCAAAGTGCTGATTATAGACACACCTGAAGCATGCTAAGAAACAGGAGGGGAAATATTAAGACAGAAAACGGAAACCTTTAAAATACCCTCATAGGGGGGTTCAGTGCATAAACTGCAAAAAAAATAAGTTTAACTTACAAAATCATAATTTAATCTGATCATTTTTATTTTATTGCTTGATTTAAAAGCATCTAAATGACAACAACATGACTCAAAATCCACCGCTTCCACTCAAAATGACCATGGCACCAGAACAAGCCTCTGTATTCAGCATTTCAGCAGGCAGTGCTGAGGGCCAAGGATGAGTGAGAAGCTCTGAAGACAGCATCATGATGTCATTTCCTATGTATTCTTCCTGACAACCCTGTTACCATCTCAAACAAACTGATAACATGCTGCACTTGCTGTTTAGCAAACATGGATAACATTCAATATTGTGTTTGTTTAAAACATATTTTAACATAAAAATGTTGTCCTGTTGAGTGTAAACAAGTCAA
This sequence comes from Enteromius fasciolatus, assembly GCA_032361145.1. NCBI lineage: Eukaryota > Metazoa > Chordata > Actinopteri > Cypriniformes > Cyprinidae > Enteromius > Enteromius fasciolatus. Next base: position 3,718,350 of record JAUMHR010000079.1, read on the forward strand.
AAGCGAGTGTAAACTTGACCCAAACCTTGTAAACGAACAAATGTACCTCTAAGAAGTAACTTAATGAGAACTGACATAATTTTGCTAACACAGTGCCTAACTTTCAAAATTTAGAAACTACGGTTTGAAGATATAAGAACCAGTTTGCCATTCCATTTCAAAATAAAATAGCTATAGTGAAGACTCGATACAAATACATTTTATCAGACTACAAATCCTCCATAATATTTAAAAACACTGAAAAGAAGTTGAAAACATGCTAAACACACTGAGCCTGGTGAACACTTTAATGATAACAACATATATTTATTTATTTATTTTTTAATGAGAAATACTTACAGGTTTTGGCATTTTGAATCCTGTTGTAGATCTCTTCTGTCAAAGAATAGTGTGTATTTCCACGGAGCCTCCCTCTGAAGAAAGAATAGGAGAAACGCGTTTGAGCAGTGCTAGTAAGAATGCTCATAAACAGTCTGTCTTTCATTTAAAGAGCGGTGAGAATAAAACCTGACGCACTCCATGTGAATCACGATTAAAAACTGAAACTCAGGATTGTGACAGCCTCACCCAAAAGAGGGAACACCGCCTTTCAATTTAAAGTCCCCACCCCATTCTACAAATATTTGCCCCAGTCTCTGTTTCCCAAAGACCGACCCTTGATATGGAATTAACTCAAATATTCGGTTATTAAATATAGCGGTAAATGAATCACGCGAAATATTTAAGACATTCCCAGAAAATATAAAACTAGCTAATAAAACTCGTTGTGGGTATGTAGCCTATACGAGATGACGCCGAAAAACATACAGTTCGGGACATGGTAACGTTAGTTGAAATATGTTAGGGGGAAACTGTAAAACCTTCACTGACAATTAAAAAGAAAGAAAAAAAGAATTGTCCATCTATGGTGATGTTTTACTTAAATTTATCATTAAATATACCAGATAAAACAAAGAAATAATAATAAATAAATAAACACTTTTAAAATATTATAGGCCTGCACACTTTTCATTATACAAATACTGACACAAATACACAAATAAAAAATTTGGTAAAATATTTAGGAGATTTAATTTAATCGTGTAATACGTTATCTTGACGTTAAGAACCTGTCAGTAGATCTCATGTGCATTCTCCAAAATAACACTAACAGTTCTGGGGTAGCTTATTTGAATCGGACATGACTAGATTAATAGCAAAGAAAGAATTCAGTAAGCTAAATGAGTCGGATTACGCTAGTATTCATGTAATGTGTTTTGATGCGCTCAAAATTTCCGGTTCATTAGAGATTCGGGAATCATTCCACGGCTCGCGCTGTATTATTGATTCACGACTGTAACTGATTCTTTAAAAAAGAACCGGCTCGTATGAATCACTGACTTGGGAGATGGACTACTAGCCTATGCTACATTTGTGAGACTGTAGGTGTGTTCTGGATTCACTAAACCAACTAACTGGCTCATAAGAGTCATTCGTTCGGGATTCGAACTACAACGCCGCGTTTCGTTGAAGATTCACGTTGTTAGTGTCATAATACATAACGTAACTAGGTTGATTCATTCGCTCCGGCAAAAGAAAGCAAATCTGACAGGATTCCGTTAACGGAACCGAACGTTGCCTACTAAAAATGACTCGGTTTCGATCATTTTGTTAAATGGAACTGAAAACCGTCCACAGTTCCCATGAGCAGCTAACGTAGTCACTCACTATCTAAACATAAATTTGCATAGAGCCGTTTTTGGCCATTAGGTAACGTTAGTCATACCTATAAAATGGGAAGCTTGTCAATTTTTTCCTAACGTACATGTTTGTAAAAAGCGCCATCTGTATAATAGGAAACAGGCTATCCCGCCGAGATAATCAGAGCAACACCTGTTGGTAGAGATTTCTCTTTGAACTGGGCGGCGTCAGTACAGGGAGAAATGCATGAATGATAGACGCACTAACCGTGTTGTGGTCTTTGACCCAAGCGATAATCGATCGGAGCAAATCTTACCAGAGCCGGTGAGTCAATTCAGTCCAGCTTCGGCCGAAAATTCCCCTCCCTCCAAGCAAATGAGCGCTGAGTCCGGCTGTGGGAATATGGCTGACGGTGCGCTCACCTTTGTGCGCTCAGCTGAATGACAGCGGCTCCAGTTCCTGTTCCAGACACGCAGCGGCGCGACGCCCAAAATAACGCGTCCTGCTCAAGTGGCTTCAAAGCCTTTCACTTCATGCAACTTTAACTGCCATAAGTTTACGTGAGAAATGAATGCAAACACAGCAAAATTTACAGCATTTAAGTAAAATGGGTTGTAAAAACACAAAGCGTTTAATAAAACAGTGTTCAAGTGGTGTGTTATTATATTAAATAAAATGATTCTGCTCTATTTCTAACTGACAAAAAACGTATGCATGATGAGTCATTTTTTACAGCCGTTAGGCTACCTGTGCTCAACACACACACATTTATATTACAACATTTCTGGGAATTTAAGTCAGTTACTCGTAAGTGTTGGTTTTCCCTTACCCAACCTGAGAATGTTGCGTGCAAATTTAAAAATATGGGCTATGCTCTAAATTCTCCACAAACTCTAATTTCATGTGCTATTTAGGACAACTGGGTAAAAAATAAAAATCATTAGGATACATGATTCTGCTCCTCAAGTGCTCTCTGCTAAGAATATGATCTACCTCCGCTCCTTTTGGGGATTGTCTTATATTATTCGATCAATGAGTTTATTGTTGTTGTTATTATTACAATACACCTATGTTTCGGAGACTAAATTAAAGTTAACAAAATCTTACAGAAAACGCTGTCTATTTCTTCCTTTAAATGACTTATACGTGTGTGTTCTTCAACCTCAAGAATGATAAACAGGTAATTTGATCAAAGGTAAAATCATCACATAATACAGACTAAAGGAAAATCTCAATATGAAACGGATGAGGCATTCTTTTAGTCATTACCTTAACGTTACCTCAGAGGAAAACCTCTGTCAGCACTTTCATTCGGATGACTATTGAATTATTAAAGGTTATGACTTAATCTGAGAGAGAGAGAGAGAATTTAATATTCTTCAGTCAGGTGGAGCTTTTGACCATACAAGGTCTCTGAGTACATCCATCTTTTATGTCGTGTTTATTTTGTTATGAATTCTTATGTGTATGAATGATCTACAATAATAATTGGCTCATTCAAACACTTACGTCGGTCGAGGTCTGAATAAGTACACTGTGTGTGATGTGACTCAGAGGTCTTTCCTTACCGATGTATTTACATCAACACGCCTGTTTCTATTTGTGTTACCAGAGCTGCAGGGACGGAAGTGAAACTCCGATGCACCTATGGGCGTGGTCAAAGGTGGGAGTTGACCAATCGAGAGGCAGGACTAAAATAGAGCCGTATATAGGCGAGGTGAATGAGAGCCGAAGCGGAACCGTAAAACAGAGCACGTCAGGGTGTTTAGTCAAAGAAACAGACGAGACAGATAAGCGGGAAAATGAAATAGTAATTTCACTGAAAAGAGAAATAGGGTTTGTAAAGTTATTGAGTAGTAAAACATTAAAACATCTCTTTAAAGTTAAACAGTACCGCATCATGGTCAAAGTTTGGAAGACGCTCCCCTGTGCTACAGCACATGAGAAAATGTAATCAGAATTAATATACTCATGATACGCTTCTCAAAATTCTATAATGCCACATACAATTTTTAAATAGACTCTTAATATTCAAGAGAGTCGTTCACAAGTTTTCCATAAAATACAGGTGAATTATAGCAAAAAAGTGGACAAGATTAAGTTTTAGTGAAGGTCAGCGTTTCTCACTCCGTAGCGCCTCCTACTGTGCTGTTCTTGAAGTGCAGTTCAAAGCACAATGGCCATATTTTTTTAGATTTTTTATTCAAACATTATATGAATAATACATTTATAATAAGAAGAAATTAATTTCGACTTTCATAAAGAATGCATGAACTTCTTCATACTTTCCTCACCAGAGTTTACTTGTTTTCTTGTATGACCTGAAATGAAAACAGGTTAATTCTTCACCTCAACTATTAAATTACTTAAAATATTGAACAGCAACATTTATATTGATTTTCTGACATCCAAATGGAAATCATTTAATACTGATAATGTGTCTTATTATATTTTATTTTACAAATTAAAGTGTTCAAGGTATTAAATGTTTGATTCTGTTTACCTTTCATCTGAGTTTATTCTTTCATCTGAAAGGCCTCAAGTCTTTGGTTTGTGACATCTTGAATGAGCACTAGATAACAACAGAATTGATAGATTAATCCCATGTTATGTATTAGAGAGCAGAAAAAAATTAATAAATATAATTATGTATATTTTTTTAATCTGAATAAAAAATCATTAGAATGATTCTCTGAAAATTGTTAACTCACTGTCAAGCACTGTTCTTGCAACATATCTCTGTTCTAAAGTACTGGTAACTTCTTCCATCAGCCAAGGGAGGAATCCGGTCTCTATATCTGGAGCGAGATACAGTAATGACCGTTCATTCACTAGACAGCAGACTGATAATGCATGCATTCATTCATTAAATACCTTTTAAAATGAATGGATACAGAGATTAATTAACCCGCTGGGACACTTGCCTCTCTGCACAGGGTCATAGAAATAGCCACAATCCTTTAGACTGGAATAGACCGAGGGCAACAAGTCAGACAAATACTGCTGAGCAAATGCTCTTGCAGCAATTTTATCTGCTGTCTCCTTCTCTTTTTCCAGCACTGCCTTCTGCTGCTTTATCCGGTTCTCCTGCAATAAGAAAACAATATTAAAAAATATTAAAACACAATAGGCAATAAAACTCAGAAAACCCATTTTAAATTTTAGATCACTTGTCAAACACAAGATCAAGAAATGCATTTAAATTAAATGAATTTTCCAGTGGAATTTAGGTTTTCTAATGATTTCTCAGATTCTGAATATCAACAAAAAGCTTTTACTTTTAAAAATATATTTGTCTCACCAAAGAACCAGTCAAGTGAACAAAAAAAGTTTAAAGGTAATGCAAATGGTGAAGACTTCAAATTAGTTATTTAAATAAAAATAAATAAATAAAAATAAAACCATATAATTTACATTATAAAGACATTCCCAGATATCTTTGAATAATACATAAATTATAATTATATTGTAAATAAATATTGAACAAATATTGTTGTTATTAGTGTGTAATGTTCATTTCATCATTTTGAATGCGGTGTCGCTGATGGTATTTTGACCATGTGTGTTGTCTTTATGAGTATTAGCCATGGCTATTTCATTTACTGTTCATATTTATGGTGGTTAGCAGTACATATTATGTTAATTAGTTATAAAATAAATAAACACACTCTGGTAGTTTTAGATTAATATATGACCATTATAAGACAATTCATTATCAGTTATACAGATATACAGTTACAAGTTCTTAACTGTATAACACCAGTGTAAACATAAAACCCTAAAAAGAAATCTATTTCATACAACACACCTATCTACAAACTTTGTACAAGTTCAGACTTCAGCCACTAAATTGTGCTGTTTTTTGGCTGTTGTCTTAGTCTTTACCTTTTATTAATTAAAGCCGCAGCATCATCTGAAAACCTTTTATGCTAAGCATCATGTCATCATCTTGTTTCTAGTGATTCTCACCTTCTCCACCCGGAGGCGCCGTTCCCTCTCCTCAAGCCTCTGCACCTCCACCCGCTCAGCGTCGCGGATCTCTTTGAACACCTGCTGCTGTGCCCTAAGGTTGGCTAGCTCCTCCTCCTCCAGCACTTCCAGCAAAGCCTGCTCGATTGTCTTTCCCACTAACACCTGCAGCACGGGCTGGACCTCCACATCAAAATTAAACAGCTGCAGACAAGACACATGTAAGTCTTACCACTGGGAAGCAGTCGGCAGATTTAGAGATGTTAAATACATTTTTCAAGTTTACAACAATACAAGTTTTTATTTATTTATTTTATATAATTAGTTTTCTGCATGATTCATTTACAGATTTTATTATGTTGAATATACAGTAAAATGCACTGATTCACTTTACTAAATGCAACAGGACTGATGAAGTGTGATGAGCAGAGATATGGGTGTGAGAACAGACAGATAATGAAAAGATAAAGAAAAATATGCATGCAAAAACAGCCGGAGAGCTTCCATACCGCACCTCTCCCTCTTCTATCTGTGTGGCTGCATCTTGTCCCGTTTTGGCTGGGATGAAGAGAGGAGTGGCTGGTTTGTCCAGAAACATGTCTGTTTGGCATTCCACGCTGACGTCCTCTATGTGATCACTCAGCACTTCCAGATACATCTCTAAAATACACATCAGTGAGAGATCTCAGCGCTAGATAATATCCCTGTCCATTCTGAGGTTTACACTTACAGTATGTGCATGGAAAGATTTGGTAAAAAAACTGTTTGGTGTGATGATGTTTAAAGTTCCAGAAAACCTCTCATTGGACAGCAGCACCCTTTTCAAGACAAGTAAAAGCGCTATCACAAATATCACAGGGGGCTTTAGTTTATGTTGTTAAATAAAATATGACGATATCTTGAGCTTTTGTCAACCACAGACGTTATATATTTCAGGCACTAATTTCTGGGGTTTAGCCTACAAAAATATGTCATCTGTGCAACACTCTACTTTAGTGTGCAAATTCATTATACCTGTCTGCACTTCTATGTTCATTCTGCCCTCTAGTGGTTCTGGTGTTTTCGGGCCAAACTGCTCCTTCAGTCGTTTTCTGGACAAGGCTCTTTTTCTGGCCTCCTTCAGTCTCAGGAACTCAATTGGATCAGGCTGAGATGTCTATTAAATATATTTATGTTAATTTATATTACATTCATTCATCAACTGCACTGTCAGCAGAGTACCATATGAGCAAACACTGTAATATTAATGAGCTTTTGGCTGCCAGACTGAATACACACAACTACATCTGCTTATAAGAAAGTTTTCTAACCTATCTGTTCTGATACTCACAATGGGTAGGATATGTTGAGCGTATGTATTTCCTCTGACAACACGTCGGTCATGCATGATGTTTCCATAACTGCTCTGTTCTTCATTTCTGCGTACAGTCACAGAGAAGAAAAAATTTATAAAATAATCAGCACGTTGCATAGTATCCACTGAAATTAAAATTAAAAATATTATCACTAAGTCCCCAATCCTGATAAACTTGGTATGAAATTATAAGCCCAAGAAAAAATAAAAGCAAAGCAAAACACTTAACGTTACCAATAATCTTAGTTATCTAGCTTAATTATTACAATGCTACTGCAGTAAAACAGAGGTAACTTGGTTTCAGAATACGTTGTGTAAAATGAGAGTTGTCAAAAAATAAAGCAAGAAAATAATAAATGAATTAAAACCAGAGAGCTTATGTTTACACGACCGCTATGGACAAAATAGCTTACAAAGATGCTAACGTTAAGGATGTTACATCCGCAAATATCGAGGTAAATCTTAAATATAGCCAACCAATCTATAAATTATATGTAACGTATTTATACTGTTACTTAGCAAAATATGTCAGCTGAAGTGAGATGCGGTGTGTGACTCACAGCAGCGGAGCAGCTTGTCTGTATTTGGGTCGGTTGGGTACCGCACGCGGACGACTGGAGAACGTATACACTCCGCTTTGCGTCTCGTTTTGCGTTTGTAAACTAGGTGCCATTTTCTCCTTTAATTGTGCTATGAAAAGCGTTACTGAAGGCTGAAATAATTAACTTTTGGCTGTTGAGATCTGGACTCGTTCCCCTATTTGTAACTGTTGCAGCTGTTGTTACTGTAACCATGGAGACTGTTTCCAACAACTGCGGTCCTCTATTTACTTCCGGTTTGGTCAGGCAATTTTTGCAACCCAGTCGCAAGGAATAAATCTATTTATTCGTGTCAGGGACACGATTATTTCGTTATTTTCGTAAGTCCAACACGAATAGATGCATCCAATGGAATCCTAGTTTTAAAAACGTGATGGACTTACGAAAATAGAGAAATAATCGTGTCCAAATCAGTATCTATCATACATGTTAAAGCTGTTCATGTTTTACATGAACTGTAATACAATATTTTGCTTACACTCTATTTTAAAGTGTCCCTATTAGGCATGTTAAGGTATCTAATTAAATTAAAAAAAATTGAGAAAATTGCTCTTTCTTTAAATAAATTCAATTATAATGAAATTTATCTTAGGGATAAAAGTCTATATTATTAACAAAAGAGCCCACTCTTAAATTAAATTACTATTCATTATTATTTTAAGTATAATCAACACTCTATTATTATACATATACTATGTATATGTAGAATATAATGAAATATAATAATTATATGAAGCTAGTCTAATAGCTCAGTTTTAACAATTCTCAGACATTTTTAAAATTGTGCTTTCATTTCAATAAAACTGTAGTTGTTTTTTATTTTATTTTAATTATTTATTATATTATTATAGCTATTTTATCTGCTGCATAAATAATTCTGTTTAAATAATTTTGTTTACAGCAATTTAATAAAAAAAAGAAATTTTGGTCAGTTTTTGGCCAGACGGAAACTGCACACTATGGAAAGATATCCCGGACTTTTTTCAAAAGGAATTGCAAATTGCATTTGCAATTGCGTTTTCCATATGTGGACGCATTAACTGTGACATAATTCAAATGCAATTGCAAATTTTGCATTATCGTTTGCTTTTCCGCTTTCGCGGACGAACACTGACTGACACATTTCAAATGAAA
>JAUMHR010000079.1:3727185-3741801 GCA_032361145.1 Enteromius fasciolatus
CGATGCATTACGCGGAAACCTGTCAATCAGCGTGAGGGGTGGATCTTTACTGTGGGGCGTGATTGTGACGTCACTCGTATTCGACAACCAAGAGGGAGAAATTTGAATAATGGAGGTGATCGGTGAAATTGTGGAGGAACTTATGATGCTAGCGCAGCAAGTTGACGATAGTCCATACTCTGTAGATTTTCTGTTGCTCAGAAGTCATTTAGTTTTGGACAGGTTATATGAGTTTGTCACCCTGACGAACAACAACATTAGTACTGTTGTCTTCGCCAATCTGAGTGAAGTGGCTGAAAGGCTTTTTGTAAGGGACAGAACAACTAAAGGACATTTAACTATAAATGTTAAAGCAGCTTATTTGAACACGCCCCCACTTTTCTACATCACAAAGTGGGGGCGTGTTTTCGTAACACTGCCAAAATGTTTACGCAAAGAAAGAAGGCGGAACTCTTATTCTTGCTGTAGTTGCTGGATATGCTGTATGTCATTGTAAAAGTGAAACAAATTTATTTGTGCTTAAAAAAAAGTACATAACTAGAAATCAGTGTTTACGTTGGATTCACAACACTGTTCCAGAGCAGTTCAACCCACATATTAGAGTGTGTTCAGTGTATTTATGGAGGGCGGGCTCCTAAAACCCGGAGAGTAATTTATGCTGGATGTAGACTAAGACTATAATGTGGAGCAATTCCACCTCTGCAAGGACAGTTTGGTGCTTCTGACTCACAACCTTTAAGTAAGTTATGTTTTTTTATTAAAAGAACCTGCTACTTACTATTTAAACATGAGTTTTGAGCAGTTCTGTTATTTGTCGTTTCTCCAATTACAAATGCAGACATGGTGTTATGTTTACGAGACACGATGCAACACAACACGTAAAAAGGCAGCACTATATCATACCCCGCTGGATGTAAGTAATGCCTCATTTTTAATGTATTTTATTGTTTAGTTGTCATCAATAAAATACACGGCATCACGTTATGTAGTTGTAAACCAATTTCGGGAGAAAGTGCGTACGAAACTCAAATCAGCTGTTTCCAATCTTTCAATCAGCACTGCCCCCATTGTGAGCCGGTCGCTATTTCACCACAATAAATAGGCCAGTTTCGCTCCCTTCCGTTTGTGGCTTCAGGTTATGTGTATGCAAAACTACACGCTGATGCGAGAGAAAGAAAAAGCTCAGCAGACACAGAGTTTTAGTGACCGGGCATCGGGTTGTCCTCCTAGCTCTTGTATAGCGTCCAGGGTTCAGACTGAATGCCGAGAAAGTGTGCTCTTTCGAGTCAGAAGACCACTTGTATAGGCGTGGTTCGAGAGTCGTCCACGATGTAGGCAATGCAAAGGTTGCCTGCTCGAGTAGATTCGATTCTCAAATCAGTCAAGAGAGTGAAGGCAGTCACTCACTGCCATACAGTCCTTAACGAAAGTTGACTAGGGAGTCCAATAGCAGTCGTGAAATATTCAGCCTGCCATATGTGAGATCCCTGCAGTAGTGGTTCAGAACCAGAGAGTTCCCTGATGTGTAACCCAGGTCTAAAGATCAAGATCTCCCGACTATGTGTGCGAACCTTAGATATCTACAGAAACCCTTGGATTCTGAAAATGGGCCCGGTTTTTCGAGCTCCTGTCGCCAGTTAAATTGGTCGACGGACGCGCTCACCGGTTTAAAAACAGCCCACGGTCTGTGGACGGGCCGCCGTCTCACTTGGCACAGCGTCTGCCAGGAGATTCTGGCCGTGTTTCAAACAGTAAAACACCTTTTCCCAGATCGAACAGATCATGTGTTGTATGCACCGACAGCACTAAAATGATCTTGTAAGTCATTCACCAGCAGGCTCTGCAGATTTAGCCACTGTACGAACTGTCACGTCAGATCCTCCTGTGGAGTCAGGGATAGACCCTCTCGCTGAAAGTTGTGTGTATTCCTGGCCATCTGAATGAAGGAAGCAGATGTCTTGTTGAGGCAAGGGCCGAGGCCCGCGGATGACATGCTCCACCTCAAGGTGTTGAAGCAGACTCAGAAGAGGTGAACCTCTTCACAAGTCATTAGATCGTGCAATGTCTCCTCCAGTTCTCTCTCAAGCTCACGCGCTGGGGTTAGAGACTGTGGTACAGACCTGGCCGAGGCTATGTCTGTACGACCCATTTATGTCTAAGTCCGGCGTCCCGTCTTAAAATACAATACTGCCAGTCTAATAATTACTCAGAGGCAGGGGACGATTAATTATCTCGTTTGCCAGCCGCAAACTGCTTGCTGAGTTGCAAAGAGATAGTCTATATAATCTAGTCTAATCCCGCATGTTAATTATTAGCAATATACAGGAATCAAAGGTCTTGGGAAATGCGCAAAACGGCTTCATTTTCCAAGTCTCCAGTATGCTATATCCTAGTCAATACATTTGTATGCATAACGGCGTCCTGCCCATGTTAATAATCACAAATGATTTCAACAGTCTATAATGAATCAATAAATAACATTTAATTTATTCGTCAGGTAAAATTATCTCAAGCCAATTACATAATTTAAACATTGAATTCAGTCAGTTCAATTTAAAATAATGCATACCTTTGATAAATCAAGAAAGAATATCAGGCCAATTACATAATTTAAGAAATGAGAATTACCTTCAGTTCCAATTTAAAAGAATGCATAACTTTGATAAATCAATAAATAATATCATGCCAATTACATAGAATATTCTTGGTTGCAAACCCAAATCTATATAAACTTTCAATAATGTTTTAATACTATAAGTGACTGTTGTGAAATTGAGACCACTGTATCCATCGCGTTAATACCTTTGGAATGACATCAGATATGACAGTGAAAAAACAATATCTTCACAAAATATGACACTTTGAGTTTTAGTGATTTTTCCATGAAGATTCTTGGGGAGAAGAATGTGAAGTGGATGGTAGGGACTCGGGGGCCATAAAGTGAACGACTGTGTCACATGGTCGGTCCTGAGGGTCAGAGTTTATTGTCTTTGGAGGTCTCAGATTAGTGTTTATTACATGCCATCTGCAGGCGTGTGAAACCTTTTGTGAGTTCAGCTTTCTCGGAAGGATAAAATTTTTAGCCAATTTTTCCAATTCCTACATCATTCCACAAGAGGTATGGCTTTGACAGCCTATCTAGCAGGTGTCCCAGTCGAGGACATCTGTAACGCCGCGGGTTGGTCTACCCCCTCCACGCTGTCTAGTACTACGGTCTGGACATGCGGATGACACATGGATCATCGGCCCCTTATGCCCTAATAGCGATGAGACCGTGGCACAGGGCAGAGTCTTGGAGTCATGGCAGCACTGGTATAGTGTTCCCATAGCATCTTCGGATGCAGTGGGAGTTCCCGGAAAAGAACGTATAGGTTATGAATATAACCACAGTTCTTTGAGGGAACGAACACTGCGTCTCGAGGCCATACCTCCTGCGCCCCCTGCCGGTGCAGTTCTTCACAGCAGTCGAAAGCTAGCGCTAGCAGGCACCGTGTGCCTTATATACTTCCTGGTCTGATGTCACGGTCCATGACGTCACACCCATTCATTGGACATTGGTACAGCAGATTCAGAGTGTGTCATGCAGTAGGCGTTCCCATAGCGTCTTCGGACGCAGTGTTCGTTCCCTCAGAGAACCGTGGTTATATTCATAACCTATACGTTTTTGCACCTTAAACTGCATTACCCCAAATACACAAAATAGTGTTCTTTTTAGCATCATATGATCCCTTTAAATAATGAATGTCTGCCAACTTCCTCCAGTTAAATTAGCATAATACTGAAGTTTTGCTCTTTAACTCCACTGCTTCTACAGTAGTTGTGGCCGGTAAACTAGGACCTCTGGTAATCTTTATTCACATGTTAGAAACGTAGGCATTACTTTTGACTCTGCTTTGATTTTTGGTAAACAGATCAATGGTGTGGTTAGAAGTTGTTATTGTTGTTAGAATAACAATAATATTACAATATTACAATAGAATAGAGTAAAGAATATTACAAAGTTGAAGTCATTCTTACCGTTTAGAGACATGTCTGTAATACATGCTTTTATCTCATGTAGATTAGATTATTGTAATAAGTGTGTAAGATTAGTGTAAGATAAGTGGCATATCTGTGACATAACTGTAGTGTACTGAGACTGTTGCTGTGTTTTGTTTACTTTTGTATTTTAAGATATATATTTTAATAATTCATAATTTAATAACATTTATTTTAATAAATCTCTACTACATAATACACTGATTTTACTAAAGTACAAATAGAGCATACAATAAGCTTTTAATGCAAATCAATGTTCATTCTTTTTTATTAATTGTGGCATTTTGGAATTAGTAATGGAGACTTGGGCTTAGCTGTTAAACAGTCACATAGGAATTTACCTCAAACCCATGGTCAGACGCAGCATGATACCTGTTGACCAGATCAGGTTATGCTGACACCCAATGTCACCATCACATCCTGGAGCTTGTGGTATGAGGGGGGTGGCCATTAGCACCCCGTATGGTGTGTGTGTGTAGTGTGTTGTGTACAATGGAAAGTCATAAGAGAGTCTGACATAAGAGGGGCGGGGTGGTTATTTTCTCTAATCAACTGAGATTTAGACTATAATAAAATAAATCATATCTCAACTATATTTTAAATTAAACAAATCCCGGAGCAGTTGTGTGCACGTTTGGTGCCATTATTGAGAGAGAGAGAGAGAGAGAGAGAGAGAGAGAGAGAGAGAATGTGTGTATGTGTGTGTTTATATTATTGCATTTTCCCTCAAGGATAGCAATACCAGTAAGTTTTTAACTTGTGGAGACTTACGAGTTGGAGTATAGGGGGATAGAAAATACAGTACAGTACATAATGTCTGTGGAATGTTGTGTTCAGTAACAAACCCCTAATTCTTCAAGAGTAATCATTTCTGCTACATAAATATGTGTTTAAATTAAAACTAATTATAGTTAATTCTCGCTAATCTCTTTAGTGAAATGTATCTTTAGTGTAAAACATCTTAGCACCCAGTAGGGGGGAGACAGGTAAACCTGTTGCTACCTGATGTTTTTCTGCCTGTTGTGAACAAAACTAAACAGATGGAGGTGCTGCACACAAGCTTTCATTTACAGCTTTTTTGATACGGCAAACGTGATCAGAAATGTAGCCTACTAATGCAGGTGAAGGTGTACTTAATGTTGACAAAAACTGTTGTCTTTGATGTTGTAGCAAGTCATTGTTGGGCTCAAGGGCCTCTATAACTTTCCGTTTGTTCCATCTGCTATATTTAGATAAAGAGTTTGCACTGTGATTTCTGGGGCACTTTCACTTCAATAATACATTCAGAGCATTTATATTTTTCATTATTTTTTTTAAAGTTTCACATTTTAAAATCTTAAAATATATTTTCTTGGATATTTTAACATCAAATAGCCTTATTCTTACACTAACGAATTCAAATAAGAAAGTTTGTTTTTGAATTAAGATGTTACAATTTGTGACACAAGGAAGTGGTTTTGGGTTCTCAGTCTAAGAAAAAAAAAAAAACAAGAGACAGATGCTTACAGAAATCACCGCAAATGTACACCAGTGATTAGCTCTTATTATAAACAACATTGTGGTCATGGTTAAACATGCCAAAAATGTTACTGAAGAGGTATCGCAGTGCACATTTGCTGTCTCAAGCATGTATTGTCAATAGAAGGTCTGAATATCATACAGTGCTTTTTTTATACGTGTGAGTTTTCAGACTGTCATTGGTTTTGTGTGCTTTGTTTGAGAATTTCAAAATCATTGTTCCATATTTAGATTTTTTTCGTAATACGATACTTGTGTCACTAAATAATCACTAATTGGTTGTTAATTTAAATTTAAGCATCAATAAAGTCATTACATAAAGCACCCATTCATCACTGTATAATGGACACAGCAATGGCAACAGAAGGAGAGCCTCACTATGTTATGTAACTAAGAGACTCTGTCCACAAACACATGCTTGCATTCACACTTTCATTATGTAACATTTATCCATTGCTTTGTCTCTGTTAATGAATGTTTACTGGCTTGCATTGCCATGTTTGTGGTCAGTTTTGGACAAGTCCTTAACCTGCTTGGCATTTTCACTTTACAAATATGTTACAAAATGTTTACTTCACTTGCTTGAATTAAAAAAAATAACTATATTATATAAGAATATAAATCATGTAGTAGATCTTTTAGCCATTGAATGGTAACTGATTCAAAATGATGCTTGTATAAAAGTATACAAGTACAAATTTATTTTAAGGTGAAGTTCTCCTTTAATGGCTGCATATGTGTGCATGTTTCAAATATCTAAGAGGCTTAGTATGTTCAGGGCCTTGATAAGGATCTTTAGAAAATTTGCTCACATTACCCATATACAATGTTAATGTGTGCACACAGCATTATAGAAACCATGCTCGCTGACATTTGACACACTGCAGTCTCTTTCTTAGTAAGGCTGTAAGAGGAGGAAACAGGGTATATCTATAGACAAGTGAGACAGACCAAATTCAGCGAAAAACCAAATCAGTCCACATGATCGCTGACTTCCTCTCTAACACAGAACACGCTGTTCTCGATGACATTTTGACATTTTGCCATATATACAAATATATATATAGTTCCTCCAAACCTCTTTTAGCTCTTTTCAATTGGTATACCAAAGGAACAAGGAATAGTTCCAATAAAAAAGTGAATTCTGTCATCTTTTAACTCATATTGTATCTCATGTCATCATAACCACAAAGAATGTTCTTCATGTGAAACACTCAAGATAAACTTTTGAAATGTATCCCGGCCACATACATACAAAGGAAGTATCACAAAACCAAACAATAGTAAATAGTATCAGTAATAAAAGTATCATAAATATAAGCTACATTCCAATTTCATTAGAACATCAGCCTGTTCATCACACAAAGACTTGAATATATTATGCAAAGGTCATATGGACTACTTTTTTGATTATAATATATATATATATATTTTAAAGGTTTAAATATAGTTACCACTCATTATGCTTGTGAAGAAAATAGCAACCAGTACATTAGTCACTGGGAACAACATGAAAGTCATCAAAGCAAATAATAATGCTACCAATTATCCCAGTGTTCATATAGTGAAATTACCTTCATAAGACTTAACAACTTTATGAGACTGTAAGAGATTAGCTCAAACAATGTGATCTCTAAGATTCTTTATTGTAGTGAAATAAAGAGTAGAAATAATACAGAAATCATGTAATTTACAGCTGTACATTCTTACTACATTAAAATTCCTCAGTTACCACCAACTATTTTACTATATTATACAATTTCATTATTTTAACTGTCTATTTACATAGCTTCATACTGGCAAAAAAAGTTTAAAAACAATATTAGCATATGAAATTGCTGTAACACATTGAAATCTATGTGTCACTAACTTAAACAGCTTAATAGATGCAGGTTATTTTAAAGCTGAAGTGTGCAATGTTAAAATGCATTCTCCTATTATTGCTTAATGTAACTAATAAGCAAACAATTTTATGGGTTGATTTATCTGAAACATTGTGACGCTATCAAAACATTACTTTACTTGGTTAATCTTCCTTACCAGCCCAACACAGCAACGATGTTTTCAGTGTTTAGGAAACCTGTTTGAAATCAATCATTGTTTTTGAAATTCTTCCAACTTGGTGATGCTAATCACAAACAAGTTACACACTTCATCATTAAATCTTAGCAGGAGTTCGGTATTGCAATTAAGAAAGAAACACTCACACATAAGATTCCTTTGCAAAGGAGAACTCCTCAAACACAGGCTGACTACACCTGCGGGACACTCGTTCATGCCTCGCCTGGGACACTGACTCAGACATGGCTCTCTGCCGGAACGACACAGGCTGCGGTTCTTCTAATTGAACACTTTCTGTAAATGTTTCTATGTGTTCTGTGGGTTCATTAACTTTGTAATTGTCCAGCAGGTAGTCGTTCATGGAGATGGGGCGAGATTTCTTGCCAAGCTCTCTGGCGTGTTGGACCGTCATGGCCCGGTACTGCGGAGGGGCCGGTTGTGCTCCAGTCTGCAGTGCCTGCTCATAGGACGGGGGGCTGCATGGCATACGACTATCCACGTGTTGGAAGACCTCGATGGCCGAAAGAGGCCGTCGACGGCGAACAAGCTCGTCAATGTTCTCGGTCTCATTTTGTGAGTCTTCTTGGAGAGTTTCACATGGGAAGACCACTTCTTTCTGGGACTCTCCTTTCTTTAGACTGCCTCTGTTAAAAGTAAAGTTTCCAAGGCTTTTGGCCCTCATTGAGAGGGATCGTCGGGTCACTTCTACGTCTCCTTGGACATTGCTATGTCTTGGTTTACTCATAAAGGATGAATGCCTAGTAGACTTGCGGGGACTTGCAGGGGACGGCAGGGGTGACGTGGTTGTTGATGGCTCTGAGAAATTCGATGAGGTGCTATCTGAGGAACAGAACGATGGGCAGGAACCAGCCTTAGATGTTGGTGAAGACGCACTAATTGGCAAGTCCATGTTCAAAGTCTTGGCGATGTGGTATCTTCTGTTCTCACAGCGCTGGGGATGCAAGAAAGAGTCATCTGAGTTCTGCTTCTTGAGTGGTTGGTCGTCAAAGTCTTCCTTCTCTGTCGAAAAGTTGTCATGGCTGCGGGCAAGCTCTCTTAATCCCGTCATGGGGGCAGAAGGAAAAATGGAGGGCTCAGAGCACCGCCGATTAAAGGGATTTGTGAACGTTTCAAATATGGTTTCAGAGGAACAAGAATGTATGTCAGAGCGTTCTAGTTTGCATAGACCGGGGGTCCCACGTGGCATCATGTTGTCCTCCAGGGACCGGCTCTCAGCTTCTACACAATCACAATCAACATCAGGATCTGTGCTGTCGTATGCTGAGTCATGCTGGTGGACATCAAAAGAGATATCAGGAGACATCAGGGAGGCTGAATCTGTAGAAAATAAAGCAAAGTTAAAAGTCTAGGTGGCTGCGTCATGCTATAATAGCAATGCTCTGTTCATTGATTAGATTGATTAGATTTAGATCTAATGGCCAGACCAGTTAGACCAAATTGTCAAGTTCCAAAACAATGTTAACAGCTTCACACAAAAAAGACCCTCCATAGACAGCAATACAACTGAAGTGATCCCAGATCCAGAAACGTAGCAAAAACACTGGTAAAAAATCTGTGTAATCTGCAGCTGTTATCTGAAGCATATGCTTACGCAGTAATGTTATATAAAGTGGCAGAAGACGTAAGTAACATGAGAAGAATGGTTGAGTATATGATGTTATTTTTGTTTTCTTTGAGCAAAAAAAAAGGATTCTCCTACCGTCGCAAAACGTAAGTTGATCTACTCATGGACTTTTTACTAGTGTTTTTACCATGTTTCTGAATCTTGGATAATTTCAGTTGTATTGCTGTCAGTGGAGGGACATATGTCTCTCTGATATTGTCAAAAATATCTTAATTTGTGTCCCGAAGATGGACGAAGGTCTTGTGAGTTTGGAACAATATTAGGATAAGTAATTAATGACAGAATTTTAATTTTTGGATGAACTAACCCTTAAACTGCATTTTCTAAAAGAGATTGAGGTAATGATTTGATTTCGCCACACTAGGGATGCAGAAACATCTGATTTAAGGTCATTTTTGAAAATGCAAAAGTATTATTGTCAGACTTGGGGTTGCTGTCAATCTCATAATTATAAATGGAGCTCTTGATTGGGAAAATGTTAAGTAAAGATATTGTGAAGTAAAATGACCTCAGAAAGGGCACATAAATGTAAATGTAAATTTAAGAATGATATTCTTGCTCTTTTTAGAAATATATATGAATCATTTACCTGATTTGTCCATGGACTCCTGATTCTCTAAATCCCCAAAAAGCTTCAGGATAGCATTTCCAAATACATCACAGCAATTTTCAATTAGGAACTGGATCAGATTTGTGGCCTTAATTAAAATACAAAAGAAAACATTAAAGTGTATTTCATATACTGTAATGCATTGAGTTTTGTATACAACCCAGTGTCACAATGTTTTTGGTGTTGTGGTTTCTGTGCATTGGAAACCACATCATGCATATGACGTTGTGTCTTAAATCGATGGATTAGTCAAAGCGAGACTGCAGAAGTGTTAAAAAAAAAACATTACTGAGACTTCTGACATACATTCTTGCTCAGACACTGAATCCAGGCTTAGTTTAGCGACTTAAGTTCATGTTGCAAGAAAATAATTGCATGACATAACAGTTTATTATTTAGAAGTTTCTGACCTTTGCTACATCATCCCTGTCTAGGGGCTGGTTGTCACGATGCAGCAAGGTTGGAGCAATGCACACTGCCAGGTTCTTGGCATCCATTTTGTTGGTTTCTGAAAGCTGACTGATGTGGTGAAACAGGCACAGCAGGTGCTGCAGGAGGAGACTGTTTGCTTTGGGCAACTTCTCGGCCATTCTGAGAGTCGAGAACAAAAGAAAAAACAGTTAGGTCCTTTTTCTATTAACCACTCCTTCCATTTTTTTTGATGAGGGAGGAAGAGCAAAAACAGAACTGTCCTTCTGACATTTTGAGGTCAGACTTCAGCTTCTAATTTCCCTATTTTCAAATCTCTGAAGAGTACATAGAAAGTCCACAGAAAAGCCCCATTTCCACCACCCTACCTTGCCAGGGACTTTTTAATAGCTCCAGTTCCCAGCTGCCAGTTTCTCTCTACCATTCACTCTTAAGTCATTGTACGACTTACCTTCTCAGCTCCCTCTGAGCATCCTCTGTCCTCTCTTTCTCCAGAGCACAGATCCAGCTTTCGTAGTGCTCAAATACCAGCAGGCCTCCAGGGAGTTCCTTCAGGAAAATCTATCAGTTCATTAAAAAAAGAAAACAATGATTCATTGTTTCACAGACACGTCAGAATGGAAAAAGGGGCGTTGACATGAGACGTAAATAAGGCAACAAATGAGTCAAATGTAAACATGAAGTATTATTCACCTTCAACAATCCAACCAGGAGCGTCACAGGCAGGGCCTCCATGTCCACCTGGGCTCCAGAGTTCAGCTGGTCTTTGAGAGCATTCAGGTTTTTGCTGTTACATGAGACCCTGAAGACACCCTCAGTAAATGGACCCTTCCTGAACAACAACAGGAGTATTTCCTGTCGAAGGACCAAAAACATGAGAAGTTTGAGGAATAGAAACTTCTACTGACTAAAAGATTAAAGTCAGACTACAAAAGCACTCATTTTATGTTCTTAAATACACATTTCAGTGCATGTTATTTCATAGAAAAAGTAAAAATGTCTTGATAATCTTTAATCAAAACGACTCACTATATGTCTAAAACTATTTTTCTTTTCGAATGACGTCAAGGCAGGTTAACCTTTTTTTTTGCATGACATCAGTTTCCAAAGCCTGTTTGGCAAGGATTTTGAGTAATTATACAGAAACTACTAAACTTGCTGTAGCTTTACCCATGTCTTTGAATTTAATCAAAATCATCTCAAACACTTATGATTGAGGTTTGGATAAGGTTAGCAAGAAACTGCACAGCTCCTATAAATAGAAACATTAAATGTGTTGCATCTGCGGTGCAGATGTTTTTACAGAAAGATTACTTGTTCTTGGACAAAAAAATAAACAAAAATCATATATGTATAGTCTTCATTAAATCACGAAGTGAACAATAATACAGTGGTTTCCAACCATGTTCCTGGAGGCCCCCCAACACTGTATGTTTTCCATGCCTCCATAATCAAACATACCTGATAAAGATCATCAACTCATTAGTAGAGATTTCAAAAGCTGAAATTGGTGTGTCATACAAAGTAGAGACACAAAAGGTGCACTGTTGGAGGGCCTTCAGGAATGTGGTTAGGAACCACTGCAATAATACATCAATACAATACACTGACATACAGTAATTGGTTTTGGAAGTGTGGCGTCATCTTGGAGATGCCGTCCAAACAGTAAATTCTTTGCATTGGATTCAGGATGAGCAGGTACACTTGGGTTGGTAGAGCTTCTCTTCAGCTTGAAGAAAAAGTTCCTTTTGCCTCCATTCTCTCCTGAGGCCAAAAAAACATTATTATCAATACTTCAAATTATTGTAATATTGTTGAGTTGTCCAATAAAGACTGTTCACAATTTATTTAAAATATTTATTACTAGATTAAAGCAGTGATGGCAAGCATAGTCTGATAGTCAGATTTTTTTTTTCTCTGACACATTTGTTTTCTTGCACTTTTTTTTTACTCCCACTTAGTTTCACTGTTTTTTTTTTTTTTCTGCTGGCGGGCACGCAACCCAACATGTGGTTTCAAACAGCCATTTTGAGTAGTTCAAACTCACCAATAGGCTGCTGTGCATGTGCTTCTTGGTTATGAAACTGCTTCGAGAGGGTGGAGATTTTGCCGTTGCCCTGGAAACAGGCACATGTTTGTCATGAGGACATGAAGAAGTAGTAGGGTGTAACTTCAAATTACACACATGCAAATACTATGGTACTATACTTTACTTTTCATTCATTTTAGCATACTTAGTTTTGTTATTGCAGTCATTTCCAAAGATCATCGTAAGTAATTTTGTGTTTGTCAAGAGTGTAAATCTAATATGAATTAATGAAAATGAGTAATATTAAGTGCTCACATCAAAAGGCAACTCTGCAGAGTCCATCCCAACTCCACTTAGAGTTTTATTCTGCAAGACAAAGAAAGACAGACAAATAATGTCAATATCTGTACTGTAAAATCCAACAGATATTTCCATACACTGACCAGGACTTACATCATCTGAGTTAAAAGCCACAGAAGAAAAATATCCCATTCCAAGCATTTATGCGTTTTGACCTTTGGAAAGCAGATCACTAAAGTTAACTAATCAGAATCGCGTACCGTCGTATTGCCACTCAGCACCTTCATGAGGACGCTGGGCGGTGGAGAAGTGCTGCCTGCTCTTGATCTTGCCTCTGCAGTTTTCCTGTCATGACATTTGAAATTGTAACATTTTTCGCTATGCACTACACACAGTGACTTACAGCAAGATCAGCATACTCTTTTGTATGCGCATCAGGTTAGCATGCATCATTTGCATTTTTAGTTGGGTTCAGAAGTCCACTTGTAATAGTTTTTAGCATATTGATTTAAGTTGAATGTGCATTTCAGAATTTCTTATTTATTATGCTCCACTTATGCATTTATGACAGGTATTAAATGACACCTTACCTGTATAGAGTATCTATCCAGTGGTCCTTTAGCTCAGGCAAACTGCAAGTGAGAGAACAGCATGGTGTAAGTTAGTAATCCACAGACAGTGCAGCGCGGGTGAATGTGTTGTGAGCATGAAGAGGCCACACTCTCTCAACCTCTTTACAACAAAAAGGGCAGGAAAGTCTCAGTGAGTCATGAGGGCAGGAAGCAGCATCACAGCTACCACTTCCTCATTTCAGAGTGTGGCTTGGTGACAAGCGGAAAGTTTATCTGAACGACCTGCAATTCATAGAAGGTAGGTTAGGCCTAATAAGACACATAGGATGGGCGACTATGAAAGGTGTGTAAATATTTATATTTTTAGATTAGAGAATGAAACATAGATCCTTTCTGCAGAAAAGGTTCAGCCTTTCTCACATTTTGTTTCACACTTTAGGTGTGAGGTTAGATGTGAGTCGAGGCAAAGGTCAGCCAAGAAGCTGGAACTCAACTCTCTTGGTACATGGCTGTTGCTGGAAGTCAGGGAATTGAGTTTATAATTCTAATAAAAAACAATGTCACAGAAACCCATCGATCTGCTTCAGAAGATATGTGTTAACAACCACACCCTGGAGGCGTATAGGGTAGTTTTATGGTGGATATATGCAATTTATAGAGCTTCAAAATAATGGCCACTATCCACCAGCATTACCAAGCTTGGAAATGCCAGGATACATTTTTAAAAAACTCAGAAGAGCCAGGATAAATTGAAAAAAATAATAATAATAATAAATTGGCTTGGGGGTGAGTAAATTATAGTCTAACTTTAACTTTTTGGTGAACTAATCCTTTAAGCAGTCTTTTTTTAAAGATGATGTTATCTTCCAATGTACTTAATATTTTTTGTAAACAAACTTTTAAGATATTGTCACGTGGTATATGTAGATGACACTTAGGAAAAAAAATTCTAATACTTTAATAACCATTAGAATTATTTACTGTACACAAACACCAAAGTAGCAACAGGACCAGACCAGGGAAGAGGAAAACAGAGGGCTCTATATACACAACATATACTAAAATTCTAGCTCTAGCAATGACGGCGACCATAGAGAGACCATGCTGGAGCCAAAGTGACTGAAGTCAAAGGTAGAGCCAGAGGGAAGGAGGAGCCTGACAGAGTTAGAGAGATGGAGGGATGAGGTAAAACCAGAGGAGATGAATTCTAAGGTGGTGGATGGTCAACAGCTGACGAAGGTGGAGCCAGAGGAATGAAGGCGCCCTGTGGAGCCTGTAGGATGACGGGTCACAGAAGAGACCAGGGAGCTAGAAGATGAGGAGGAGTCAGGGACCCAGTAGTCTCAGCCTCAGACGTCACGCCCACCGAACGTTGGCTAAACGTCTGATGCATATGGTACACTTTTCTGGAAAC
>JAUMHR010000079.1:3741965-3754829 GCA_032361145.1 Enteromius fasciolatus
GCCTTAGCCAAAGAAAGCCGCTATAAGTTCCAGACCTTCAGCCGTCAGTCTGAAGGTCTGGCTACGCGAGACTAGGGATCCAGTGGCTAGAGACAGGGGATCCTCATGTCTACGCTGGAAGACAAAAGAAGGTTCTTTAGATTATAAAAAGGTACAAAAGATATGGTTCTTTAAAGAACCTTTGACTGAATGGTTCTTTGGAAAACCAAAAATGGTTCTTCTATGGCATCGCTCTGAAGATCCATTTGAAGTATCTTTATCTTTGTGTAGGTGATGCAGGCTGAGAGTGAGCTGAGGGGAAGACAGCTGGCAGCGGGGAGACAAGACTGGGAGCTCGCTGGCATGGAAGGTGGAGGTAGATGAATGTTTGCCCAAAGTGGTGCCCAAATGTTGAGGAACAGCAGCTAGGATAACAAGCCATAGTGGTGATGATGGAACTTGATAAGGAGTAGCATCAGCTGCAGATGGCAAAGAGTGAGCAGGGGACGTCTTGGATCAGAAGGACTAGACAGCAGAGGTGGGATATGGAGGATAGGTGGGAGTTTAATGGATATAGTAGGGTCAGGACTAGAGGGACACATAGAAAACACAGAAAATATGGACCCAGCCAGCAGAGACACAGAAGATTTAGTGCTGGACGGAACCAGCAGGGAAAGGAAAAAGTGAATACTAAAGGCAAGGGCTGGATGGAGCAAGTGAAAAAACAGACAGAACTAGAATGAACAGAAGATTTTTAACCATTCCAACAGATCTCCAGAGGCCTGTGACAGCTCTCCCTCTGTGGTAGGAATGTGGGCGAGTTTTTCTTCCATTCCCTCGTACTCCACTAATATTTACATTTACATTTAGTTATTTAGCTGATGCTTTTATCCAACAAAACTACAAGCAACCTACAAGCAGAAGCAATCAGACCAGAGAGCAACAATAAACAAGTGCACAAAGCAAAACAAAAAAACAATTGAAAAATGAATAGAATAGTAAAGAATAGGTAAGTGTAAGTTATGATTGGTCTGTTGATGGCAAAAAAGATGTGTCTTCTTTAGACAAGTGGAATCAGCTAGAAGTCAGGTGTGCAAATTAACTAATTAAAAGCAGGAATTCAAGGAGAACTACGTCACAAGATAAAAACAAAATTAAAACAGAACTAACCCGTGGCACAAATGTGGTACACGTGTGCATTCAATATATTTAGTACCCAGCACCTTTAAGTAAATAAAAAAATTGGAAAGCCTCTGTTGGTTTTTTAATCATGTGACTGAATACACAGCTGAACTTCACTATTCCAGTTATGCTATCTGCCATTTATTACTGATGGAGGATCATCTCTGACTTCCCTTTAATGGCTTCTGCCTAAAACCCACACATTCATGCTGTACAAACTGGTGTGAATGATCTGCTATTTGGTTGCTGCTGGTTTCATGTTTTATTAGATTATTTGGTTCTACTTGTTCAAGTCAGCCAAATATTGTGCTACAATTTGCTCTTCAGTGTTGCAACCAACTACCAACACCTGTGAGAACACCTACATGCACCACTTTTTAAAAAGGTTATGAAGAACACCTACTCACTATTTCGCAATGACTACACAAAGACCTTATTCACCTGCTCTAACTGCCCTGTGTGTGTCGTCATATGCTAAACAGTAGCATTCTGGCTACATATGTCTTTGGTAAGCAACCTAGTTTCAGTGTCAGCAACATACCCACAGACTACCCACATGCTCGGCTGTTTGTTACATGGTCGTGCAAACATGCAAGCGTTCGATCATACTCTTGGAGATCTACTGACTTGCAAAGCTTAGTTCAAACCTGCATTATTTTTCATAAAAATTAATGTAAAAAAAAACCCTCACCAGAATGAAACCAAGCATAGAGAAGCAGACCAAGCCATTACAATAGATGTTCTTAGATCAACATCTGTATCTTCTTCCTCTGCCTCGTCGTCGTCATTTTCAAAGCCACACACCCACAGGTCCTTCAAATCAATCCTGTGTTTTAGTCTGTAACTTGCATTTGACCTGTAAACACAGAAATCATGGATTTATTGTCTTGTTATCTTTTGCAGTATGGCAGTGATCTCCAGACACATGTACTGTATGTTAAATCTGGACAGACATGCACTAGCAATTTCTTATCATTCTGTATTATAATATATATATATATATATATATATAATATAAATATTGACTTGATATATAACTCCAAGTCTCCTTAAGGATTTTCCAAATATGATTCACACTGATTGGACACTTCACGATCCAGTTCCTCCCATAGTAGCTCAATTGGGTTGAGATTGGGTATATATTGCCATTAGAATGTAATCAAAATAAAAATTATCATTGCTGGTCTTCAAAAATATTGTGAAATTACTTTAATGTATTTGCACCAAAAAATGTAATGATTTATGCTGATATCATCCAAAACCACACTTTGCCAGGGATGTTTCCAAACTTTTAGAGGGCAGTGTATATAAAATCTAAGCCTAATTATAATAATGAAATAATATGTACAATAGGACTAAAAGCTAAAAACAAAGTAAACATGTCTCGTTGCAAAATAAGTTCTTTAAATGGCTTAAGGTCACTGCACATTTTTATCTGAAGTTTTTGCTTGTTAAAAACGACCTCAGGTCAGTTCAATCACTTTTACATACTGCTTCGAATACCCTAAGACTTTTGCCACTCACCCTATACACCTGGTGATAAATGCATTTACCTTATCTTTTAATGATTGTGTTAAGTGTATATATGTATATGTATATTATATGTACAGTACAGGCCAAAAGTTTGGACACACCTTCTCATTTAATGTGTTTTCTTTATTTTCATGACCATTTACATTGGTAGATTCTAACTGAAGGCATCAGAACTATGAATGAACACATTTGGAGTTATGTACTTATGTACTTATGGGGAAATAACTGAAAACATCTTTTATATTCTAGTTTCTTCAAAATAGACACCCTTTGCTCTGATTACTGCTTTGCACACTCTTGGCATTCTCTCGATGAGCTTCAAGAGGTAATCTGAAATGGTTTTCCAACAGTCTTTAAGGCGTTCCCAGAGGTGTTTAGCACTTTTTGGCCCCTTTGCCTTCACTTCGCAGTCCAGATCACCCTAAACCATCTCGATTGGGTTCAGGTCCGGTCACTGTGAAGGCCAGGTCATCTGCCGCAGCACTCCATCACTCTCCTTCTTGGTCAAATAGCCCTTACACAGCCTGGAGGTGTGTTTGGGGTCATTGTCCTGTTGAAAAATAAATGATCGTCCAACTAAACGCAAACCGGATGGGATGGCATGGCATGTCACTGGAGTATGCTGTGGTAGCCATGCTGGTTCAGTGTGCCTTCAAATTTGAATAAATCCCCAACAGTGTCACCAGCAAAACACCCCCTCACCATCAGACCTCCTCCTCCATGCTTCACAGTGGGACCCAGGCATGTGGAATCCATCTGTTCACCTTTTCTGCGTCTCACAAAGACATGGCGGTTGGAACCAAAGATCTCAAATTTGGACTCATCAGACATTTCTAAGGCTGGTGACTCAGATGAACTTGTCTTCAGAAGCAGAGGTTACTCTTGGTCTTCCTTTCTTGGGTCGGTCCTCATGTGTGACAGTTTTGTTGTAGAGCTTGATGGTATTTGCGACTCCACTTGGGGACACAATTAAAGTTTTTGCAATTTTCTGGACTGACTGACCTTCATTTCTTAAAGTAATGATGGCAACTCGTTTTTCTTTAGTTAGCTGATTGGTTCTTGCCATGATATGAATTTGAACAGTTGTCCAATAGGGCTGTCAGCTGTGTAGTAACATGATTTCTGCACAACACAACTGGTCCCAACCCCATTGATATAGCAAGAAATTCCACTAATTAACCCTAATAAGACACACATGTGAAGTGAAAACCATTTCAGGTGATTACCTCTTGAAGTTCACAGAGAGAATGTCAAGAGTGTGCAAAGCAGTAAGCAGAGCAAAGGGGGGCTATTTTGAAGAAACTAGTATAAAAACATGTTTTCATTTATTTCACCTTTTTTTGTTAAGTACATAACTCCACATGTGTTCATTCATAGTTTTGATGCCTTCAGTTAGAATCTACCAATGTAAATGGTCATGAAAAAAAAACAAAAACACATTGAATGACAAGGAGTGTCCAAGGTGTGTTTGGCCTGTACTGTATATTATTTGTTCTATACTGCAATATTTGCCAATACTACTTTCTGTTTGACTTAAAATTAAACAATTAAAAAAAAAAAAAAAATATGTATGTATATGGGACACGGGGGATCAACTGTACTTTCTTATGGTGCAAGATCAAACTTCACTGGTTCTCGTGTATCAAGCGAACTTAGGTTGAAAATTAAAAGCAGTCGGTATGGAACGTCTTTGCACATCTCAAAACAAATCAATTCTCTAAAAATTATGGAAGACAGTTTACTGCTTATTTATAGGCATTCTGAAATTTGCCTTTTTGACCTTGACCCAAACAACGTAGTGACTTAAAAAACTGTTTAATCACTTTTCAAACAAAACTGAAACTTTTAAAGCCAATACAGAAAGAGATTAAAACGTGTGCTTGGCATCATTTTACAAGTGAGTAAATCAGAATATTAACTCATAAATGCATAAACTCTGTCATTGTTATGTACAGTAATTGTTTTTTTGTTATTAATTTATTATTGTAGTGGAAGGTGCAATCAGAATGACCTTTTACACCATTGTGGACCTTTATCCCTGGTGTACCTTAAACATCATCATTATCATCAGCAACATAAGATTAGACTTAGTTTGACGCTATAAATATTACATACAGTGTTTATTTTATACTTATTTCCGTGTAGTCATATATAACAGCTGCTTATATGTTAATAGTAAATTAAACTAATGCAACACCAGCATTTACTTTAGATGTTGCATTTAGAAAAAGAAGGAAGTAGCTTAATTTCCCTATTTCAATGAAAACATTAACGGCATTGAGTTGGCTAAGGAACACTGTTCCAAAAAAAAAAAACATTAATTAATATTATCGCACAAATTCACAAGAAACCAAAGCTGCTCAACCATGTGTGCATTCTGTGTGTTATGATTTAAGACATTTTATTTGTTGTTTTTGTGCCTTCAGCACGTCTGATAGGTTGTTAAGCAACATGTATTGCATAAGCCTCACCGTAGGCCCTGTGTTATGTAATAGCAACAGTTCTCAGCAGATTAAAGTACATTTAATCATCTTAAATAACTGCAGCTGAGATGATTGGCTTTCTCAGATCCTAAATGTGAGTTTGCGCAGGAGGTAACTTGACTAGCCAAACCATCCAAGCGTCCTCTCCTTTATCACATTGAGGCTAAAGAGCTAGTCAGTACTGATGTAAACAATCGACACAGAAGATAATTATCTTCAAATGTCTTAACCCTACAATTTAATCCAAGATTTTTGCCTTTTACCCTAAACTTGGGTTTGAGCAGGTGACATGGTGAATTTATTTACCAAGTGAAAATACTCTATAAATATATTTTAAGTGGATAAAAAATTAACATTCTGTAGAAGCAAAAGAACTATGTGTTCATGACAGATATAAACAAACCTGCTGTGTAGGAAAAAATCACAGATAAAGGTCACAGAGTTATATATGACAATGAAACAAGAACATGCCAGTGGCATTTAGACATGTGCCTAAGATTTTTCACATTGTAGCTTTCTGTTCCTTTTTTTAAATTAAATTAGGAATCAATTTGACACCAAAACATATACCCCCAGTTTCACAGGCAAGGCTTAAGTTATTCCCAGACTAAATTGCATGTTTGAGCTGTCTCAGATGAAAATATCTTGCTCTGACATATCTTAAAACATGTCAGTGTCATTGTTCTGTGTTAAGATGCACACCTGTAATTTTTTCTTATAAGGCATTTTTGTAAAAGTTGCTTAAATATCTTAATTTAACTAATTCCTAGTCCTGTCTTAAGCTAAGCCTTGTTTGTGAAACCAGGCCACAGTGTTTAAGATATAATGCCCTGAACATTATTTTCTAAACCTAGAATGAAAACATATTTGGCCATGGACCACAAAACCAATCATAAACATCAATTTTATTGATTTGTTTTCGTTTTTGTTTTTTTTCAAAATTAAGATTTATTTCATTAAGATTCATACTTTATCATAAAAATGTGCCTGTTTAATGGTCACATTTAAGGGTGGGTAAGGGGTAATTATACATTTTTATTTATATAGCACATTTTTAAACTGCTCTGTTGACCAGAGAAAACAAATCCAATAGCATAAAGATGAAATAAATATGAAATAATAAAAACAATAACATAATAACATAAAGCCTTGGAACGAATGTTGTTTTGTTTGCATTGCATTAAATGGTTTATTTAAATATTCAATATAACATTCAAAGAAAGTGAGACCAACATGATAAATTTAGCCTCAATTGGACTATGGGGGGAATTCCTTTACAAAAAAGGTTAAAAAGTCTTTCCTTTGTTTGCTGGGTGATTCCCATATCATATCAAAAGTGAAAGCAGCTGTAAATATAGCAGAAAGGTTTATGGCACATTTTTGTAAAAGTGTGTTTATGCATGTGTACCAGCAGAATGCATGATCTTACTTGAGCTTGGCAATGACTAGGGCGTCACTGAGGAGGAAGAGGTGTCTATTTCTGGTCTTCAGTCCTTCGGTCAGCTGAGCACATTCATCCAGAATCAGCTCTGAGTTTTCACTGGTCAATCCCAGCACAAAGGGACACTGATCCACCGCCACCAGACACTGAGCTTCCTCCCTGAAGACGAGAAAAGTTCTCACTTAAATCTACCAACTCAACTATGACCACAAATGAATGAAAAAAATAGCACAAGTGGGAAAATCCACTAATGTGTGGTTGCTTTGGGTTAAAAGTGCTTTGCAAAATATCAATGAACAACAGCACTAGGAATATCTGAAGGAGAAGCATGAATTATCGTTTGCATGTGTTTCATAATTTTCTAAGTTCATTTCATGGTCTATCTGTACTGAATGAGCATATAATTTCACAAAAGAACAAGACTAGATTGTTTTACCTTATTGGGCTCCAAGTCATTCCTAAAGCTTTGCCCAGAACTAGGTTTGGTGCAGAACGTCTCCTCTGAGCCAGACCCCGCATGTGCTGTATAGACCAGACATTATTTTATTTATTGTTCTTTCATTTAGCTAATTTTGTTAATTAAATATTATTGAACAGCAGATAAAAGATTCATATGATGCACATCTTCAGCTTCCAAGTGTACTTTAAGCAGTCAAATGCTGTATACTTAAAGTTATGTCATCACATTTGTTAAATAATGAAAAAAAAAAAAGTCTTTCTTATTGAATAAATGCATTCATTAATTAATGAATTAATTAATAAAATGGTTACACTTTATTTTGATAGTTCACTTTAGACATTCTACTAACTATAAGTAATTAAGTTTTAGGGTTAGTAGAATATTTTGACACATACTTACACACACTTGACACATACTGATATTAAGTATGTTGTATGTTGTGCTGGGCTAATCTCATGATAATTTTTATGCATTTTACATAAAAATCTATAAATTCTATAAAACGTTCATTTACTTACGTTTTTACAGGCACTAAAAACGTACAAATACTTACGTATTTTCAGCTTTTTAATGTATAAAACTGACTTATTGACAACGCCTACAAATGAACCCTGATGGATAATGAAATTGTGGAATTCATTTTATAATTTTTTTAGTTGTCACCTTAATTGCAACTGCATTAAACTGTTTAATTAATATGAAATGATAACATTTCATTCTGTTCTGTGTGATTTCCGCTGCCAGCTTTTTTCCAAAAATAGGCCTTCATAATGTTAAACAAGGCTTCGTTTTAAACCTTTAAAATAAATAACATGTTCTGCAATAGTTAAACCTTTATTTATCATTTAAAGTCTACGTGCCATGGGCCACAAAAGGAATTTTCTCTGACATGCTGTGAATACACCAAAAACGCAACATGCTGTGCTGTTGCTAAACTTGATATAATTTCAGTTCTGTTGCTTTAATATGAATACAAATATGATGAACAAGACAGTCAAAGTGCATGCCATTTAATATCAAATGCATATTTATCATCCATTTCTACTTTAATATAAGCATGTGTTTTATTTCTTTTAATAAAAATATTACAACAATCACATTTCTCACACAGAGATTGCACCGACATAGTTTTTGGAAATATTCATGCAGAATTTAAATACATAATCACATCAGATAAAAAAACTAAAACATTTTAGATAAGAATGTACATCAACACCAGGCTCCACCCTCACCTCCTCACAACGATCACTCTCCCCTGAGTGTTATTTAGTGACACCTGTCACCTCCACCTGCAATCACTCTCCGCTACCACATAAAACCACACACCACCTCTCAGTCACTGTCCGGGCTTGTTTTTACAAATAGGACTCAATTCTGGCAAGATCTATCTGTAAGACTTACCTGCTATACTTACCCTCTGTTTATACCTGTGTTCTCCAAAATCTCTGTTCTCCCCAGGCTGCAACGAATCCCTCTGTGTCTCCATCGTCTCCAACGCTCCATCGCTCCTATACCCAAAGACATTCCAGTTACACTCTTCATCAGTTATCTCCAAACCAGTCATCCATTATTCTACTCACCTGTGTTTCTCTGCCTTCACCAGTCTTTATCCTCTCCTGCAAATAAACTATCATTATTGTTACAACTTACCTCCTGTGTTGAGTCCGCTTCCTAACAAACCCAGCATCACGGTTGTCCGAACCAATCAGCATGAAGTGGTGTCATTTCCCATCGTGCATCAGTGGATATCAACCGCGCTTGACTGGCAAATCAAAGTGTTTCATCGCATGTGTGCCTGATACCAATAGTTTAGGGAAACTGTGACGTTTTCTACTACATAATTACGCACATGCGCAGAATGGATTGTTCAGGTGGAACAGGTGCTAAAAATTGTTAGGTTTAGGTTTGGGGGTAGGTTATGCGGTCTAAAAATCCCACATCCACTCACTACGCTGTATCCAATTGTCAACAGCAGGAACAGTTGATAGTTCACCCGACCACGGGAACATAGACAGCTGATATCCAAGCACACAATGAAAGGGGGTTAGTCCAGTAGAGATACGGGTTAAGGAGTTCTGCGCATACTCAGCCCAGGGCAGGAATTCTGACCACCGGTGTTGCTCTCTGCTGCAGTAGGTGTGTAGATAACGTCTAATCTCTTGGTTGAGTCGTTCTACTGGGCCATTTACTTGAGGGTGATAACCAGACGTTAGATTCACATTAATGTCCAATTGTTTACAGAAGGCTCTCCATACCTAGGAGGTGAACTGGGTTCTCCGATCACTGATGATGTCATCAGGTAGTCCATACACCCTGAAGTCATGTTCGAATAGTGCAAGAGCGGCAGTGGGCAGACCTGGGAGAGGAAAACCAATCAATTATAACAAGTATTGTAATGAAGCCATTGGAAGGGGGCAAGTCGGTGACAAAGTCAATGGATATGCTTAACCAAGGTCTTTGAGGAATGGGTAATGGTTTTAACAGTCCAGACGGCAATTCCTTGGGGGTCTTAGATTGAGCACATATGTGGCAAGACTTGACATAGTTTGTTACCTCTCTTGTCAGAGATGGCCACCAGAATGAGCCAGAATGAGCCTAACCTAACCCTAACCCTAACCTAACTAATAAAAACTAGCAAATCTGCCTCTAAAAACGAATTAACTGAATTTGAAAACAAAAAGTCAAAACGAAATAAAAACTAAAACTAATGAAAAATCCAAAGCTATTATAACCTTGGTTAGTGTAATGCTTAATGTCTCTTGTGGACAACCAAACTTTCTCCCCAGGTTGAAATAGAGGTGTTTCGGATCTGAGAGCGTCTGCACCTGCCTTATGTCGACGAATGGCCCGTCGTAGGTGTACGTGAGCAGAGACCCACACCTGTTCACTGGTTCTGAACCAATGATCTACGGAAGGCACTAGAGAGGGTTCCTCGGACCAGGGGAATAGTGGAGGTTGGTAGCCTAAAGTGCACTGAAACGGGGTTAAGCCTGTGGATTCCTGCCTCAGTGAGTTTTGGGTGTATTCTGCCCATGGTAAGTATGTCATACTTGGTGGTCATGACAGTAGGTTCTGAGGTATCGACTTATTTCTTGGATCTTGCGTTCTGTCTGACCATTAGACTGGGGATGGTAACCAGATGACAGACTTATGATGACACCTAGCAATCGGAAGAAGTCACGCCACACTCGTGAAGTAAATTGAGGGCCCCGATGTCACTATGTCTTCAGGTAACCCAAAGTGGCGAAAAACATGATGAAAGAGGGTTCTGGCTGTCTCCAATGCAGTAAGTATCCCGATAAAAGGAATTAACTTGCACCCTTTGGAGAACCTGTCTACCACAACAAGGATGGTGGTGAAGCCTTCAGAGGGGGGCAGGTCTGTGGCAAAGTCAATACCAATGTGTGTCCAAGGACTTTGTGGTAGGGGTAGTAGCTGGAGTTTGCCTGCTGGTAACGTACGTGGTGTGTTATCCATGGCACAAATGTTTGTACCCGGATGTCCAATTCCAGGAGACATATGTACAGAGTTAATCACCTGTTTGTCGAATCTGATCGTTCATTTCCCAGATGATGGGAGCCATAAAGATAGTGGATGGAAGAATGGCTTTGTGTTTTTCAGGTATAGGATCTGGTTCTTGTAAACGAGAAATGGTGTCTGCCTTAGTGTTTTTGGTACCTGTTACTTTGAAGGTGAATCTTGTGAAAAAGAGGGCCCATCGAGCCTGCCTTGGATTTAATCTCTTGGCCTCCTGTAAGTACAACAGATTCTTATGGTCAGTGATTACAGTGATTGTATGTTTTGCCCCTTCTAACCAGTGTCGCCATTCTTCGAAAGCCAGTTTGATGGCTAACAGCTCCCTGTTGCCGACATCAAAATTCTATTCCGCTGAGGACAGTTTCTTAGAAAAGAAAGCACAAGGATGACGTACTGGTGGTGTACCGTGGTACTGAGAGAGGGCAGCTCCAACTCCTAGATGCATCCACTTCTACGACAAATGGTAAATCAGGGTTAGGATGTCGAAAAATGGGAGCTGTACAAAAGGCTTGTTTGAGTTGGTTGAAGGCGAACTCGGCTTCTGAGTTCCAGTGAAGAATCTTCTAACCTCCCTTCAACAGAGACGTTATGGGTGCCGAGATCTTACTATATCCCTGGATGAAGCGACGGTAAAAAATTGGCGAATCCTAGGAATCTCTGTAGTGATTTGATGTTGGTTGGTAATGGCCAATCTCGTACAGCTTGAACTTTATTCTCCTCCATGGCAACCCCTGTAGGAGAAATCACATAGCCAAGGAATTTTACTTGAGTCAGGTGAAATTCTAATTTTTCGGCCTTGAGGTAGAGTGAATGTTCCCTTAACCGTTGAAGAACCAGGGTCACGTGACGTCTGTGTGTAGGTAGGTCAGGTGAGTATACGAGAATATCATCAATATAAATGATGACAAATTTGTTCAGCATATCTCGAAATACCTCATTCATGAAGCTTTGGAAGATGGCTGAAGAGTTGGATAGACCATACAGCATCACATGATATTCATAATGGCCAGTAGGGGTCACATAAGCTGTCTTCCACTCGTCACCTCGCCGGATTCTCACCAGATTGTAAGCACTCCTTAGGTCAAATTTGCTGTAAATCTTGGCCGATCTTAATTCCTCAAGGGCTGCTGGAACCAAAGGAAGAGGGTAAGCAAATTTTACTGTTTGGCTGTTAAGAGCACTGTAGTCTATGCATGGTCTTAATCCCCCATCTTTTTTAGCTACAAAGTAGAAGCTAGATGCGGCGGGTGACGTAGATGGTGCAATAAACCCATGAGCTAAGGCTTCCTGCACATACTCATTCAAAGCTTGAGTTTCAGGTATAGAAAGGGGATAGATTCGGCCTTTGGGAAGCTTAGCATTGGGTATTAAGTCAATACCACAATCCCAGTGATGATGCGGTGGTAAGTGTGTAGCAGATTTCTTACTGAATACGTCAGGATGTTCTCGGTACTCACTCGGGATCACCGTGGTTTTAGAAGTCTCTGGACTCTCTGTGGTGGTTGAACAGCACTTCAATTCTGGTAACATGGGATGTAAACATGGCAATAAATCATTATCACATTCCTTACTCCCCTACAGGATCTCACTAGATTTCCAGTCGATCATGGGATGATGTTGAACGAACCATGGCCGTCCTATGACTAGATCCACGGAGGCGTTGCGAAGTACTAGAAAATAAGTCTTCTCCTGATGTAGACATCCTACTTGGAGAGTTACTGGTTGAGTACAGTGGTTGATAGGTTTGGTATCTAGAAGAGTGCCTTGTATGGTGGTTATTTGGCCGATCAGTTGGCATTCTTTACACATGGCAGTTGCATACTGTCTAGACATTTGGTGAAAATAAAATTACCAGCAGCTCCTGAATCCACTAGAGCACGTACAAAATAATCCTGGTCTTTAAACACAAGTTTCAATGGCATCAACTGAATTACATTAGTAGTAGGACTGAAGAAATCTACACTCTCCATTTTAAGAGGTGGTCGGCTGGGACAGTTGCGTTGGAAGTGATTAGGGGCTCCGCAATAGTAGCAGCATCTTACCTCTTGCCTCCACCTTCTCTCGTGAGGTGATAATGATCCGTTTGCATATATTCCACTCCAGTTTCCACCGTTTCCGGTCGTAGCCCACGTCGAAACATGGCTATCAGTGCAGGGTTATTCCATTTGCGTTCTATGCTCTCAACCTCAAATGCAGAAATGTTAATTCATGCGTTTATGACCTTGAGGTTAGATTATTGTAATGCTTTA
>JAUMHR010000079.1:3788375-3801791 GCA_032361145.1 Enteromius fasciolatus
TATTTGTGTGTGTATATATATATATATATATATATATACATATATTTAAAATTAAAATTGAGTCAATTATGTGGTCAGTATATTTTTATAATTTTGCATTTGTATGTGTCTCAACAAATTTTTTTTATCTTCTATTTTCAGGACATACCCCATAAAAGACGTCCCAGTAGAATCAGAAGCGCTGACAGATTGGCTATATCAGCGATTTGTGGAAAAGGAGAAACTTCTGGCCCACTTCTACAAGACAGGTAGTTTGATAATGATCCAATTTAGTTTCTCAGATCTATACATCATACATATTCATCTTTCAACTTCAACCAAACCTGCTGACAAGTTCTCTCCACCTTTCCTTGATCTTACAGGAGCATTCCCTCCACTAGAAGGCCAAAAAGAGGTGGCCTCCCGAAACATGACCCTCGACAACGTTTGGCTGTTTTTTGTCCAAACGTTCGCCTTCGCCTCAGGGTACATGTGGTACAGCATTCTCCATCACATCTACTGCTGGTTCTTCTGATCGCTCTGAGGAGACTGCCGTAAAGCGCAGGATAGAGGAGCGAACGCCAGAGACCAAGAGCCCCGATTGCCATTCTCCTCTGCCGGATGGTTGAATGTACCCCGCAGGATGACTCCAGTTGCTGTATCTGATCGTGGTCCAGACACATTCACCCAATCCCAGCTGCCCATGCAGACATGCGTTTATCCTTTAGATTTGCGTAGAACCAGTTCAACATGTTTACACATGCGCGCTCACATGCAGAGAGATTATGCACATCTAAATGTTTACTCATGCACATGTGGACACACCTCTTGTTTTTTTTTTTTTTTTTTTCTTACAATCAAAATTAGGCTCAGGAATAAGCCAGAGATAGATCTGTCACGTCCTCTTATCTTTCCCATGTCCTGCCATGTGAGCTTTCCCCCACCCCCTCTTTTTATCGTAAACTCCCAAACAGGATGACTGAAATATTTTTTTCAAAGACTGCTGTCCTCTTTGGAAGAGCCTCCTCTGGCCTTCATTGCACTATGATTCCACCCGCCCCCCTCCCTCATGTCATTTCTTCCTCGTGGCCGTTTCGTCTCGTGTTGACTGGATGCTTTTTTCTGTGTGTATTGTCAGTATTGAGAGACGGTAGAACGATCGTGATGTTTACACTGACTAAAGGGGGATCCGCTTTTGATGACGCATGGGAAGGGGGAGTATTTCCAAGACGAACCTGGTTCTTGTTTTAAAACAAGCAGACGGCGTCCTCTGGAGAACTTTACACAATCAACGCCATACAGACACATCCAAGCGCACCACATGACTGCCACAAGATCGATTCGATAAGACAAACACCCCTCACTTCCAAAGTTTTACAAATATTAAGCCATATGCTTATCTTCGGGTCTAAAGGAGGCGGACATTCTACTGACTGAACTTTTGTGTTTCTTCATTGTCCTAAAAAGATTTTAATTTGTTGATTTATTTTTTTTCAAGTCTCATTTCTGTAAATGTGACAGCATAACCTGCCTGTGCGATTGTGAGTGACTGCCCGTTGCTTTTTTTTTTTTTATGTTTTAGATGCACATAATGTCTGGTAGTTTCATGTTATATCAGAGTGTTGGCAAATATCTGTTTAATAGTTGAGATTTTACGTTCTTTCCTCATTATGTGGTTAATCTTGTACAGATAGGAATCCGAGCTGCAGTCGCTCTCTGCGTTTTTACTTTTAAAATATCATGAATGTTTAAGAAAGACGAAGAAGCGTTAAGGAGCTTCTGTCCCGGCTTACGTTGCTCTCAGTATCTGAGCGTCACCTCGTCTGCGATCGCGTGGGCGCATTTCTGTTCGTCAAAAGAAACGGTCTTAAAACTGCTGCCACGCAGAAGGGATCAGAGGCGTAGATTCGATTTTGTGCTGAGGCGCAAAAGATTTTAGACTAGCTTTAGACTATCTTGAAGAAAACGGAATCGTTCTCCTTGGGCTCGAGACTAAATTGTGTGTTTCGTGTGTCAAATTGGATCTGTAAGTGTGTGTGTGTGTGTGTGTGTCGGTGGCGAAGAATGCCATGCTCGAGTCCATCTACGTTTTCTCCTCATGCCAGAAAGGGAAAAATGGGCGAGGTCCAGCAATAATGTACTCAAAAATAAACGCCCATGTTGTGGCTTTCTCAAGAAATGATGCTTAGATGTATAAATTAGACATTTGTAGGTGAAAACATTGCACCGTAATTGTCATCTCTATCCCCACCCCCCCACCCCTTTTAACCGAAGCCATGTCATCTGTGAAAGTGAACTTTGTTTCTATAGCTTGCCAGATTGAAATGTGAATGACGCCAGAAGACTAAAGCCAAGTTAGATGCGGACTGCATTCGGAGCAGGCTACGTCATCGTGAACTTCACCGCGAGGATCGTAGACGCCGGGTTCCTCGTCACGTTCTCGCTCTCGCTCTGTCAGATTGAGACGTAACATTGTTTTCCTAAGTATGGTTTTATGTTTTTAAAAAAGTGTGAGATATATCTATATATTAGCAATTTAACCAAATTACAATAGAATGGTCCATGAATTTCATTTTGTACTCCTGTTTCTCTTCCTAGCTACCCAGCCATTTTACAACACACAAATTAATTGTGCTGGAATAAAAATCATGCGCAGCAGTGACCCACAGACTCTTCTCTTGAGTGTTATTGATCTGAAGCGTTCGGCAGAGTTGCGTTTGTTCATCTTAATCATTCTGATCAGGCTTTTAGGGGCAGTTTCCCGAACAGGGTTTAAGACTAGTCCTAGATTAAAATAAAAGCTAAGAGTTGTCTAAACTGGAAAAAGCTTGCACTGACATATCTTAAAATACATTATTGTCATTGTTTGGTCTTAAAATGCTCACAGAAAATACATTTTTGTAAGAAGTTTCTAAAAATTACATAAATTACCCTAAATTAGCAAAGGTCTAGTCCTGGCTTAATCTAATCCCTATCCGGGAAACCGGCCCTGAAAGTCCATGTGAATTGCGGTGTTTGTTCTTAGGATTAATATTAATGAATCGGTATAATGCCAATGAATCGGTCACAGTAAAATCTGGATCATGCATTTGATCAATTTGTTAACACATGCCTCTGCTGCTTGTGTATATTGCATTTTATGTTAAGAAGAACAACCAGAGCTGGTCCTTTCTGTGATTAGGGTACAAATTGGTTTTGTTATTTATGCAATAAAAGTACAAATCCCGTTCCATGTTGAGAGAAATTATAGACTTTAATTATCTGAAACTGACACAGAATGAAGCTAGTTCACCAAACACATCAACAGTGAAGCAAATTATAATGATACAACAATCACAGTCTGCACAGTCTGCAAAAAAATAAATTTATTTCATTATTTCTTAGTTTATAAACCTTTTTTTTAATAAAGCATTTAACACAAGATTCAACTTGCATATATACACATATATATTATATACATATATAAAGTTGAATCTTGAGTTAAATGCTTGATTTAAAAAAAAGTTTATAAACTAAAAGATTTTTTATATATATATATATAATTTCAGTTTATTTCATGTGTAGAAAAAAAAAGGTTTTAGTACTCATTCTCAGTCACTTAAAAAAATAAAACAATTTAAAATTTGACGCTTCGTTTTAGTAAATTTAAGGGGGAAAAAACATAAAATTGTAATATTTAAAAAGAGATTTAAGCCCTGTTTTGTACCCTGTTCAGTAAAAGTGCCAGCTGCTTCGGTTACTTATGTTCAGTAATCATATGCAATTATTATATACAGTATATACATCTGGTATTTTGTTAAATCTCAATTGTAAACTGGGTTTTTGGACATGTAGACATAAAACTACTGCAAACTTGAGATCACACACAGGTTTTTAATAATTAAATGAAGAAAGTAAAAGAATAACAGATTTGCCACCTGAAGTTGGAACTATATGTTGTCTTTTGGAAACCGTGTTCTTGGGAAGCAAGAAAGAAATGCCAATTTAAATCAGATCAGTACACATACTTCAATGTTTAAACAATGTTTAAAAATTGGTCCTGGGTGATGATAGTATTTATTTATATATTTTTTCTTCTTTACAAATAGCCAAAAATAAAGGACTGTACCCATATTTTTAAATGATTGTATCTATGCCTTTAAATAGCTTATACCCAGATGCTTGTAAATATTAGATTAAAAAATTAAGATGGTAGAACAGTTCATTTCCAAAGACAAAGGATTAAGTTTTGAGGGATCAGTGTCATTTCCATATTCAATATGTCCTGTCTCATATGTTGCTTTTAAATGAACATTGAAAACACATACATGCTCATAAACATCCCCCTGTGCGTCATAACTGAATATAGCAATAATAATTCATCTCTCACAATGAAATTAAGTTATCTCCTTTCTTTATGGCTATAGCCTATGTATGAAGCTCATGTCCTGTGCAGGCTTCTTGTGAAAACGGGAAAGGGCTTTAGGTGAACTTTGGCCCTGCCACACCCAGACCGTTGGGCACGTAAAAACACACTGCCGCCACCCAGCGGAAAAACCGTCAATTTACAGAGTATAGTTTCAATAACGAAGTAACGGGCGCAGTCAGAGGTCAGTCTGCAGACGGCACGTCTCTCAGAAGTAGACTAGTTTCGTAGAAGGAAACCATATATTAGGCTTTAGATCTGTATATGTGACCTTGGGATTTATATAATAAAATAGTTTTATACAGCACCTAAGTTAAATCTGAGTAAGTATCTCTATATACAAAATACAACTATTTAAAATTCTGGAATCTGAGGGTGCAAAACAAATCTACTAAAATATAAATCGGCTTTAAAGTTGTCCAAATGAAGTCTATATTACTAATGAAATTTTAAGTTTTGATATATTTACTGCAGGAAAATTACAAAATATCTTAATAGAACATGGTCTCACTTAATATCTTAATGACTTTTAGCATGAAGGAAAAATCGATCGTTTTGACCCATACTGTGTATTGTTGGCTGTTGATAGAAACATAACGTTTTATAAATAATATTTTAGCTGGTTTTGTGGCACTGAGTCACGTATTCCAAGAAACGTATCCGCTAAATAAAAATGTTAGGAGAACGTCTAACTTATGATTTAAAGTTAAAGTGTTTACATCAAGTTTAGTCTTTACAGTTGCGTTTATATGAACGGTTTTATTTTTCGCAGCTCTCGTACTGTACCTTTAAGAAATACTCTCCCGCGTGTTCTCGCGGTTCTTCAACGCTTGGCAACGTGCACGCTGTGTCCTCATATGGACCAATGAGATCAACGCTAACGATCAAGTCCAACCAATCGGAGTCTAGCGTTTGTGCGCACGTTTGAAAATCGGCTTGCTTGTTTCTTGTCTGTTTGTTTCTCAACACAAACACGAAGCTGTAACGTTTTTAAATCTACAACACGTACAAAACAATACAAGCCATCGGAAGTAAGCGCAGAGGCCAAGAAGTGAATGTGTTCCGGTAAGTGAACCGAATGAACAAATCACAAAAAACTGTTGTGTTTGTTAGTACAGTTGGTAACTTACATGATAAACAATCGAGCTCTGTTGTGTTCGTCTGAAGTCTGAACCTGCCGTGTGCATTATGCCATCCAAAACTGAAGACTATGAGGTGATGCTCACCATAGGATGTGGGTCTTATGGGAAATGCCAGAAAAT
This sequence comes from Enteromius fasciolatus, assembly GCA_032361145.1. Classification (NCBI taxonomy): domain Eukaryota; kingdom Metazoa; phylum Chordata; class Actinopteri; order Cypriniformes; family Cyprinidae; genus Enteromius; species Enteromius fasciolatus. Next base: position 3,794,022 of record JAUMHR010000079.1, read on the forward strand.
CAGGAGGAAATCAGATGGAAAGGTCAGTAAGATACAGATTAAACTCTGTTTACGTCAACAGTAACATACTTAAATCAATCAGAAAATCAAAAATTATTCAGATGTTTAAGTAATACTTTTTTATGTCTATATTAGATAACTGTGAATTATGTCATTGTATTTATTGGTGTCTCCTCCATCTGGTTAATTTGGACCATGTCATTTGATCTCAGATACTGGTTTGGAAGGTGCTGGACTATGGCACCATGGCCGAGGCAGAGAAACAGATGCTGGTGTCGGAGGTCAATTTGCTCCGTGAGCTGAAGCACCCAAATATCGTCCGCTACTATGACAGAATTATAGATAGGACGAACACAACATTATATATAGTGATGGAGTACTGTGAAGGTGGAGATCTCGCCAGTCTCATCAACAGATGCATCAAAGACAGGTAAAATTGCTATTAAGGGCTTCTACCGATTTTGAAGTCTTAACTCACCCTTTCACAAATAAAGGCACTGGAAAGAGGTAAAGTTGTAGTCTTGAATGTTGCATGCTTTTCTTAAAATGAATATATTTCTTAGTGTTTGAAAATCAAGATACGTTTAAGGTGCAAAATTAACGTCTTGTGTTTTGAGAACTTGAACAAAAGTCATTTGGTTTAGAATAAGAATCTTATGTCCACTTGCAGATGTTTATTTTCATTAACTCAATTTTGACAATTTTCACAGAAAACAAGACTTCAGTCCTAAATTTACTTCTGTAAAACCTGCAAAAACCCTGCTACTGTTATTTTGTTGTTTAAGCTGTTTTCTTGTAATGTGTGTTTCTTTTACATTGTTTTTGCAGGCGATACCCGGAAGAAGAATTCATCCTGCGTGTGATGGCACAGTTGTCCCTGGCATTAAAAGAGTGCCATGGTAGAAGTAACGGCAGCAGTACAGTACTGCACCGTGACCTCAAACCCGCAAACATTTTTTTGGATGTCAAACAGAATGTAAAGCTTGGCGATTTTGGTTTAGCTCGGATACTGAATCACGATACAAGCTTTGCTAAAACATTTGTTGGAACTCCATATTACATGTCACCGGTAAGTGTTCTTTCATATAAATGTGTTTAAAATGAAGAAGATGGAGGGATTGTGATGAGGGCAAATAATTATTATTAACCTCAATGTCATTATATCTCTCTGCACTGATTTTATTATCATTATTAATCATTCTTTGGGGGGAAAAAAAACAAGACTGAAATAGTGTTCTGGACTTGATTTGATCTTTAACTTTTAAAATTCAGTCCTTACACTGAAACAAACTCTAATTACAATTTGACTTCCATTGTGTGGGTAAAACATATTTTGTGGTAGGTACATGTTTCAAATGGTTGTTAAATTACCTTGCAAATAATATTTGTTCCATAGTTTCATAATTGTACTGCTTTTGACTAGGCTGTGTTTAGTTGTTGTTGTTTTTTTTCATATTTTCCTCCTCCTAAATTTACAGGAACAAATTAATCGCATGTCCTACAATGAAAAATCAGATATATGGTCTTTGGGATGTTTACTCTATGAGCTATGTGCTTTATCGTAAGTACACACGTTATTGTGCTTATTATTAGAATTAACTGACTTATTCATACTTAATCCTGAGTCTCCCCCCCCCCTCCTTCTTCAAGTCCCCCATTTACAGCATACAACCAAACAGAACTGGCTGGAAAAATCAGAGAAGGGAAGTTCAGAAGAATCCCATACAGATACTCTGATAATCTGAATACACTTCTTTCAAAGATGCTCAACTTAAAGGTAAATTAAAAAAAAAAAAAAAAAAATCTACGAAAAAGGTTCTTCTGCCAAAAATTAAATACTTAACCCGCTAAACATCTGCTGAAATGTGACCCTGGACCACAAAATTGAGATTAATGCATCATCTGAAAGCTGAATGAATAAGCTTTCCATTTATGTCTGTAGGACAATATTTGGTCGAGCTACAACCATTTGAATATCTGGAATCCAAGGGTGCAAAAAAAAAAAAAAAAAACATGGACGTTTTTATAAATGCACGTAATTCCAAAATCTCAATTAGGATTTTGCATTCACATTGCCTTGAATGGGATTTTGTCACATTCTTTCTTTGTTTTGTTAGGACTATCTGAGGCCCTCGGTGGAGTCCATTCTGCAGAACAGCTTGATCTCGGGCTATGTAGCCCAAGAGCAGAAGCGGTTTCAGGAGAAGCAGCGGCGCAGATCTGTAGACATAGAGCAGCCCAAACATCCAGAGCCGTCACTTCTAACAGAGCTACGGCTGAAGGAGCAGATTCTACGCGAGCGTGAACAGGCCCTCAAAGAGCGAGAGCAGAGACTAGAGCGTAAGTGAAGGCGTCTTTACACCTAGATCTAACATCTGCCTCCAATCACAGTTGGTCACAAATGAACATATCTACTTAACCAAGCTTTCTTTACATCCAAAACCGAACCTCGTTGGTTTTTGTTTGTCAACAAAGTACATTTGAAAAGTCAATTCTGTTATTAAATAAGTGATAGTGTCTCTTTAGAAGACTGTGATTTGAACCACTCTATTCATGCAATTTACTTTTACAGTGTATTTCACCAAATTTAGGTTTAATTTGTTGAATTTTTTCAAAAATAATCTCCATTTGTGTCATGAAGTTTTTTTTTTTTTCTCCAGAAAGGGAACAGGAACTGTGTGTTCGAGAGCAACAATCGAATGAAAAGCTGGCCAGGTAAATGTATAGCCGCCTTTGCTGAACTGCTCATATAAATGCATTAAACACAAATAATGTGCTCCACACTAGCTACAAAACATATATGAACAAATGGTGATTTTAATAATATATCTTTTGTTATTGTTCTCTGACAGGGCTGAGAGTTTGTTGAAGGCATATAATTTGATCCGGCAGCAGAGGGCACTGTCTCTACTTAGTGCCAGTGACACAGGTAAAATCGTTTTTCTATATAGAAACGAATGCTCTTAAAGTATATGAACTTGTTTTGTTTTCTTATTTTCTATACTGTCTTATTTCAGTAATAATGCTCAATATTAGTGCCATTTGTTTGTATATATTTGCTACTGATTAAACATTTAGAATAACATGTAACAGTTTCATATCATTTTAAATACAAAATAAACGTAACTTAAATCCATTAAATTTACTGATGGAAAAAATGCAGTTACTTGTGAAAAAAGTAGTGATTACAAGGCGGGTTACAGCTGAATACTGAATAATTTTACACATACACACATAAATACTGAATAAATGTATTTCCCAAAGTTTACCGATCTAAAATGAGAGACTCCAATATTTCAGGAGTTTAAGATGCAGATATGCTTATTCAATATCTTTTTTTTTTTTTCCTTCCTAAGCCATTATTAGATGTTCCTCTTTTTATGGCTTTGTAGAAATTTTAATAAGAAAAATTGTATCATGGCTATTAAAATTGTAATCGCTTTAATTTAGGGGTTCTCCAATCAGGATTTTTGACCTTTGCTAATTTAGACAATTGACAATTAAGGAAACCTGTCTTAAAAAAAGGCATTTTCTGTGAGCATTTTAAGACCAAACAATGACAATAATGTATTTCAAGATATCTCAGTACAAGCTTTTTCCAGTTTAGACAGCTATTCACATTTATTTTAATCTAGGACTAGTCTTAAGTATAAGCAAAGCAACATATTAATCAATTAAGTAGCTCAAGTGGCTTTTCTTCCGTTATAACAAACATTGACAGAAACAATACTGCCTTTCCTTTTGCAAGTCTTTATTACAAGCAAGTGCTCTTTCCCTTTAACCCTAGCCAAAAAGCCATGTGTTGACGGTAAAACACAGTAGACTTTACTGATATGCATTTATGGTATTATTACTACATTTTTGCAGCAATCTGAGTTCATATTTACTGCAAACAATGCGCTGTCACTTTAATTAAGCACATGCAGTGTAAACAATCTCTGCACTGGTGCAGACGCTCAGCTCCTTGAACACACTACAACCGTGTGCAATCTTTCCATTAATAATGAGTTTGGAAAATGCATGCACCGCGTGAGTTTCTTTACGGTATTCAGTTTCATTTCAGACTCTATCCACAAAAGTAACACAATACAAACATAAATATAGTACACAACAATACTTAATAAACATACACACATTCATTACAATGCTTCCAATGCCGACAGGAGTGCTTATCACTGATTGTAGAATAACTTAGAACCATTATACATAGAGTTTCTTGACGCATTCAATTAAATCATATGCATATTTCCTTAACACAGCATGAAGAGTAGAAAAACTATTATATGCAGATTATAGACTGACTTGCACTCATCCACCTTGGAAACCTATGCAAAATTCTCAGTGCATCGTTAAATGCCACCTGAAGCTTTTTTTATTTTAGCTTTACTCTAACTACAAAGTTACTCAATTATTTAATGAAGAAATATGAATTGTACCTCATGTTTTAGCGTTAATTATGTCACCCGCCCTAGACAGAGACTGAAGCGGTGCACTGCATGTCATGCCAAACCTAGCAGGCGTGATCAATCCGTAACCAGTAAATTTGAGCACCCCTACTTTAAATCTGCATTTAACCTTAGAACAATTTTGAAGTAAAAAGGTGATGTTTAATTTGTGGTGGTATGCTGAAGAGGGCAGTGTGCACCAACAAGGAAAGCATGATTGAATTTAGTGTTTTAGCCAACATTATTTGGGTTACAGATCGTCTAATGAAAGAAAATATTTTTGTTATATATATATATAAAAATAAGCATGAGAATGACATGATTCTTCTTCTGACAGAGAATGAAGAGAATATCTCTCCTGGAAAGAAAAGGGTACACTTTGCAGGAGATGGCAAGGAGAACAGCAGACCTGACAACAGACTAAACGCTAAACCTCAAGAACATGGTCTTGTCAAGAGGCATCAATGGGACAACATGCGTCTTGGTGAAGAAAAGATTTATTCACCAAAGCCCAGAGAAATACAGGGCATCCGCTAACCATAAAGCACAGTCTGTTAATGAAAGTGGTGCATTAGTCTCATCAAGTCAAGAGGATTTTATATATATGTGTATATGTGTGTGTATTTTATGTTGTGTACATTAGGGAGTAAGATTTATGTTTTTATTTATTTGCTGCAGCATTTGTACAGTGGAGCAACACTTAATTTTTGGTCACCACACTGGATTTTATCAAAGATAATGTGTTGTATTTTCATTTTATAGATTTATTACTGGGATTCATGTTTTATTTGGATATAGTGTTTTATTACAATAAAGGGTTGGTAATCTGTTTTATTTGTATTCATTTAAACTTGCTGTTTTTGGGCTTTGTAAGTGTAATAACCAACATTTTATGTTTACACACGTACATTATGTAGATGTCTTTGACATTTTACATGCTTTTACTTTTTTTTTTTTTTGGATTTACTGCAATAGGCCTAAGAGGAAGTTTCCTATCAGATGTCAAACAGACGTACATTAGATTCCTTTTAAGGATGCATGATAAACTGACATCTTACAGATCTTGCAGATGTATTACTTGCGGTCTGGAGGTGATAGATGTAGTCCCGGTTTCACAAACAGGGTTTAGCTTAAGCCAGGACTAGGCATTAGTTAAATTAAGATATTTAAGCAACTTTGATAAAAATGCCTTGTAAGAAAATATTACAGGTGTGCATCTTAAAACAGAACGATGACACTGACATGTTTTAAGATATGTCAGAGCAAGATATCTTCATCTGAGACCGCTCAAACATGCAATTAAGTCTGGGACTAGCTTAAGCCTTGTCTGTGAAACTGGGGGTAGAGTTTTACGTGCATTCTAAGTCATAAATATATAGTTGACATTTTAAAGAAATCTTGCAGTTATAAAGGCAGACGCAGACGTGTGCTATCAGGGAAGTGTGTGTATTTGGACAAGGGCTCTGGATTTAGTAGTACAGCTCTTCGCTTTTCTTGGAACGAGTTAAATTTTCCTCGATCCCAAACGTTTAGCCAATCACAGGCGAGTATGGGCGTGGCCTGACGCTGAGCATGTTCCGTGTGGAAAGTTCGCCGGTCCGGGTGCAAAGTTTCAGCCGTCTGCAGACAGGAGAGAGAAGACGAGCACAATAACCGGATAAAAGAGTCACTTACAGTCTGCAGACATAAACGAGTTCAGTTATGGAATATTAACCCGAAGTGGTATCGTATTCGTTTACAGTTTTGTCTCGAGGCGGAATCATGGCCTGCGCGCCGAACCGGGTCCGCTTGCTCTGCATGCTGTTGCTCACCTTCGGCTTTTTCATAGTGGAGGTGGTGGTGAGCCGGGTCACGGCTTCTCTAGCGATGCTGTCGGACTCCTTTCATATGCTGTCGGACGTGATCGCTCTGGTCGTGGCTCTGGTGGCGGTTCGTTTCGCGGAGCAGACCCAGTCCACCAACAAAAACACGTTCGGCTGGATCCGGGCCGAGGTGATGGGCGCGCTCGTCAACGCCGTGTTCCTCACCGCGCTCTGCTTCACCATCATCCTGGAGGCCATAGAACGCTTCACGGAGCCCCATGAGATAGAGAAGCCCGAGGTGGTAATTGGGGTGGGGGCTGCAGGGCTGCTGGTCAACCTGTTTGGGCTCTGTCTCTTTCATGGGCACGCCGGAGGCGGCGGACACGGCCATTCTCACGGAGGACACGGCCACAGCCACGGGGGGCACAAAAAGCACAAGAACGGGAAGGTCCGCCGTTGTGAGACGCTGGAGGATAGTCGATCCGCGGGCGAGGAGACCAATAATCTGGTCGGGAATCAGAACAACAGTCCTAATGGCGTTAATCCGGACAGGAGCAGATCGGGTAAATCGGGTTTGTGTCATTAAATCTAACTTAGTTCTTATGATCGCTAGATAAACATATACAAAAAGCTAGATCGACTATGTATTAATGAGCTTAAAAAAGTAGGATGATGTACGGGTGGAACAGGAGAATCGTGTGCAAAACTTTCCACTTTGGGCTTTTGTTTCGCGTTGGGCATGTTTGTTAATATGCAACCACTGGCAACATATTTGTTAAAATCAGTTGAAGCGATTGTTCACCCAAGAATGCACTCTGTCATCATTTACACCACCGTCGAGTCATTTCAAACCTTTGTTTTGTGGAACAGAAAAAGATATTTTCTTCACACAACAAAACTATATGGTTAACGTTACCAGGAATCATCCAAGTTCGTTTAAAAAGTTTTAACCAAAGTGGTTTAGTGGACATGACTGAAATCACATTAAGATGAGTTAAGAACTATGCATTTGACATTTTTGGGGTAAAGTATGCCTGTTAGAAAATGCCTTAATTATAATGCACAACTGTTTATTGTCTCCACACTGAAAAGAGAGAGAGAGAGAATAAAAAGCTATGCTTATGAAGTTGATACTCATCTGGTCCCTCAGCCTGACCAGCTCAAGAAGTGGTCAAACTCAACACTGCTCCGCTAACCGTTTACTAACTGCTCTAGCCATAGGTTACTATGGAAACCGGAGCTCCAATTGTCCGTTTGCAGTGACGCAATCTTTACCAATCAAAGATAGGCTCTTTCATTTAGAATGTGAGACTATCTCCGCATATTGAGTGTGGCAGTTTCTACCATTCAGAAGTATAGGAGTGAACTGTCTTTTGTATTTTTATATAATATAACCACCAAATATGGAATATTGAGAATCAGGCCTTTCCGGCAATATGTGTTTTATTAAAGGAACACTCCACTTTTTTTGGAAATGGCTCATTTTCCAACATCCCTAGAGTAATACAGATGTGTTTTACCGT
>JAUMHR010000079.1:3802367-3812705 GCA_032361145.1 Enteromius fasciolatus
CGGATTCAATGATTTATGCTAAGCTATGCTAATTTTGGGACCACCAGACCCGGCGATCAGCTGAATGGATTCAAAAATGGTAAAACACATCTGTATTACTCTAGGGATGTTGGAAAATGAGCCATTTCCAAAAAAGTGGAGTGTTCCTTTAAGATTTAAAAAATGGCATACATTCTGCAATATGACACTTGACACCACCAACTAAGGGGGAGGAGACTGCTAAAAGTAAAAATTTCATGGTAATGCAATGTCCGATTTCAAAATGGTTTTTACAGTATAAATTTTGAGATTTCAAATGAAAGCTTTCAAACAGTTTATAATTTATGACATTAAGATGTCAATGAAAGAGTGCACAAACTGACCTGGCTGTAATTCACCTAGCCAACAACCACAGCGGGTATACAAACCATAAAACAATAAGCAGTGCTAGCTACCGTTTTCTCATTTTAATTAAAACCAACACTAGTTCAGGTTTTGCGTCTGCGGCTTGCCTGGCCATTATTACACACTATTTATTTGATTTAATCTGTTTTTGTGACAGTTTCAACAATCAACCTTCTGTTTTTGCATAAATTAGGTTAAATGCATTTTCTTTGTATGGATTCACAACAATGGAATGGCATGGCAGCTCAGTACTAGTAAAGATCATTTGTAAAAACTTTCTTTTGTCTGTGTTTATCAGATAAGCAGACTTGTCAGATAACCAGATATTTACCTTCAAGAAAAACAGTTTATTCCAAATACACGCTGAAACAGTCACTCAGCTTATCTGGAGGAATTTCAATCAAGGACTTGTCTGCTTGCGTTTTGAAGACACCCCAGATGAAATATGAACAGATGGGTCATATCACATAAGAGATGAACAGATGGGTTGCATCACCCACAGGCCTCAGTGTTTGAAGCTTCTGTGCATTTTGACAGTATATTGTTAGTGAGGCTTTTGGACAAGTATTAGAGAAAAACTATTATTTCATCATGAGTTTTTCTCTTTATTTTCAATTGTTTTGCTTCAATGATAAGTTAGATTTTTTTTTTTTATAAAAAAATAAATAAATAAACAATACAGATTTTTTTTTTTTCACAGCCACTTTTGCTCAGATTTATCAAGGGTGCCAATATTAGGGAAGTGCTTTGTATTCGGCTAATATCACACAGGTGTGATCTATATGGGAAGCTCAATTGCAAATGTTGTAATTGTAACATTTCAGCCATTTTTCTTTTTTCGCCAACAAATATAGTTCCAAACAAAACCAGAACAGGACATATGTGCATCTGAAAAAATACTGCAATGTTTCATTCATGAATTAATCTGTTTTTGAACAAACTGTTCGATTTAATTTAATGATCCATTCATAAAGATAACAACTTCTTTTGGTATTAAATTAATTTTGAAATAATGATTCAGTGAGTCACTTGTTAGTTGCAGGTTTTAGGCCTGGTTTCACAAACGGGGCTTAACTTAAGCCAGGATTAGGCGTTAGTTAAATTAAGATATTTAAGCAACTTTTACAAAAATGCCTTGTAAAACAAAATTACAGGTGTGCATCTTAACACAGAACAATGACACTGACATGTTTTAAGATATTTCAGAGCAAGATATGTTCATCTGAAACGGCTCAAACATGCAGTTTAGTCTGGGACTAGCTTAAGCCTTGTCTGTGAAACTGGGGGTTAGTGTTATATGACAGTCCTAAACCTGTCGAGGTACCAGCACAAAAACAATCATCAAAATATAATTGTATTATTGTTATCATCATATATATATATATATATATATATATATTAAAGAGAAGGAATTGACTGCGGCATATACTTAAAATAAACATTGTGCGATGGTGTAGATCCTAGTATAGTTATAATTGCAGTTAATTTTACCATTATTGGTGTCAGCAAGAGTGTGCTTTCTGCTGTGGAAGGCTTTTTTTAGTTTTTGTCTATGCAATGAAAGTCTGTGGGGTCCAATGTTGTTTTTGGGCCCTATCAGCATAAAGTATATGGGTAAAAACATTCTTTTAAATCTCTTCCTTTGTGTTCCACAAAAGAAGGTAGGTTGTAGAGATTTGACATGATAATGGGTATTTTCGGGGTGAGCTATCACAATCAATACAACATTTTACTAAATATCAGAATATATTTGAAAGCTGGTCTGAACCAGAGTAGGCGAGTGGAGCTTGTCGAGTTTCCCCTCCGCTCTGAAAGTGATCTGTAATCACTTCTCTAGCTACGATTTTCTATTCCCCACATGTTCCCTGCTAGTTGGCATGAGACACGCGTTGAGCCAATAAGAATAAAAGAAAATCCTCACTCCAGTAAAATAAATAATGCAACTTTCACTTGACACTGCTCCCATACTGTTGTGTGTGGAATGCTGTGAATAGAAACAAGTTGTACAAATGTAACAAAAAGGGTGAAACATTCCAGTGCTTTTATTACACCTACGTTTTCTCAAATTTGCAACAAAGAATCCGCAGAATTTTTCTTTCCAAGGTAGCTGGAGCAAAGTACCGCTGATTAATTTGAAATAAAATGCACAAGCTGCTCTTTTGTGGAGATTTTCTTAGATTTTAATACTTGATTTCTTTCTCCTCTGTAGAGATGTGTCAAAGTGACAGCCTGGATTTGCAGATTAACGGCAGCGCTCCGTACGAAGAGCTTGAGAATGAACACGACACTGCTTCCCAGCTCAACATGCGGGGCGTTTTCCTGCATGTGCTGGGCGATGCTCTCGGCTCAGTTATTGTGGTAATCAACGCCATCATCTTCATACTGGTATGGAAACCCTGTGAGCCGGGCGAAATTTGTGAGAACCCCTGTGTGGGTCTACATTGCGTGGACCATTCACTTAATATCAGCAGTGCAATAACTAACAGCACTAGCAGCATAGCAGGACCCTGTTGGGTGCTTTATCTGGACCCAACGCTCTGCATCATTATGGTCTGCATCCTCCTCTACACCACATACCCATTGTTAAAGGAATCTGCACTTATCCTGCTACAGACCGTGCCCAAGCAAATCGACATGCATCAGCTTAACTCTCGCCTGCGGGAGCTGGAGGGTGTGTTGGCGGTTCACGAGCTGCACATCTGGCAATTGGCAGGCAGTCGCATAATTGCCACCGCGCACATTAAATGCCATGACCCCGCGTCCTACATGGATGTAGCCAAGCGTATCAAGGACTTTTTTCATGACGAGGGCATTCACGCAACAACGATTCAACCGGAATTCGTAACGGTGAACTCAGAGTCTCGTGCTTCGCTCTGCGAGCTCTCCTGTAGAACGCAGTGCGCCCCAAAGCTCTGCTGTGGCGCCGTTGATTCCGCAAAGCCTCCTGATGGAGCTGTAGATGTGAAGAAATCGTGCGAAGCCAAAACCCCAACGGTAACCAGTACTTCTGCTACATCTCTGGAGATCATCAGCGAGTCTGTGGAGGAAACAAGCAGGCCAGAATCCATTGTGATTATGACTAGGGAGGTAGAATCTTCATTGTAAAACAGAAGCAGGTTAGACACAGAACATTCTGTTCTGTTAAGCGTATAGATGTGTATTGGTTCAGCTGACTGATTTGTGCCAAGCTGTGAGAAGAACTGAGCCCAAACACACTCATGATAACACACACACACACCACAGATCTCGGATAACACACGACATACAGACAATATACACTCTGCATGTATGTTTACCGCATCGTGTGATTGGTGTGTCTGTGCCGAAGCTTCCCTTCATACAGGACATCAGGTATTTGTGTCTGTGGATGTAATGCAACGACAAGCAATTTTATCATTCAGCTGCTGGACCAAGTAGAAATGTCTGGACCATTTTTTTTCTACCCATGTGTGCGTTTTATTCTTCACACTTTGTTTTGTCTTGGTTATATTCAAACTTTCAAGTTTGTGAGAGATGTAATAATTTATGTATTTAAGTTATTGGTAATTAAGTTTTTTTTTTTTTTTTCCAAAGAGCCTTTTGTATGATTAGGTGACTGATATTAGAGGTTTAAAAAAAAAAAAAAAAAGAATGATCTATGCTTTAACCGAGAGTATTTTTAGATGATGTTTTCAAAGATTTCTGTTCAATCTTTCACTTTTTTTAGATGATCTCTTTTATTAGACATCAGATGATGTGTTGACAGTACTTCACCATGCCTATAATTCAAACTGCTGTGTTATAGCACTGAATCTAGTCAGTGTAGGAACTAGACCACCTTTTATTGTTTTTTTTTGTATAAAAGCTGATGCCTTGTTTGTTCTGTTGTTGTCAATCAAAACAAGAGGTGAAAATGCTGTAAAAAAAAAATAATATTAGTATTTTTTTTTAGGGACTGCTGGAGCGTGACATTATTTGTCCATGCTGTAGTTAAAGTGAAGGGACCTCCTCAGATTTGTGGAAAACATTCATTTGTGCATGACCAAATATACTTGTGGTTATATGGAAAGCTTTTAGAAACAAAGCAAAATTTGTAAACCAAAAGACAAGGGAGTTGCTTTCTGAAATACAGAGAAGTAAGTTTGGGTTGAACACATCATTTGGGTTGTCTACTCAGTGGCCTTCATTTGGAGAAAAACATAATATCAACTCGTCATAACACTATTTATAGCTGCAAACTTTAGCATTTGGTGAAAATATGCAATTTATGAAAAACTACCAGTCTTTATTATTAGTCGTTTAGTGAATTTCTTAGAGGAAGATGAGCTTACAGTAAAATGTGCTGACAGTGTTTGTATCACTGAGGATTTTAAACGTACCATGCCAGCTGAAATGTTTTTTGATATATTACTGTCAGATGTGTCATTGTGAATTAAACAAGCTTGTTTGGTACTGTAAAAAATTATGTCTCTTGTTTTTTTTTGTTTGTTTTTTTTTCAGAGAAGCTGATTCAGTCAAGATTTGACATGACCAGGTAATAATCAGAATAGAATACTTGAACCTTATAGTGAAAAGAAAATCTCTAAAATTATAAATCAGGCTGTCAACTTTAAAAACTGGCAAAAGGGTAAAGAGCAGCGTACTCGGTATTGAGCCTTGGGGAACATTCACTTTATTTCAGTTTCAGCCTTAATTCCACCAAGAAATGCAAAGTTAAAACTATTAGAGATAAAACCATTTTTAGAACAAAGACATAACGCTGATCACATTCAGTAAACAGAAATGATCAGCTTAAAAGTCAGTTGTATCTGTAACAAAGAAATGTTTTGTTTGCTTCCAAGACAGAGAGCTAATTAATCCAGAAGTAGATACTGTACCAATACGGTGAAATTTGAATTTTTAGAAGTTATGGCATACGTAACAGGGAATGCACCAAATATTGTTTGATTTAACAAAAAATAAATTAAAAAAATTCACTAGTTCACACTTCCTCATAATTAAATATATTATTGCATGTTTTGCCTGCTGTCCGAGGAGAGGGTCGGGAGCTCCGGCCCGATCCCTGAGTGCCACCAGGAGGAAGGTAAGTGGTAGCAGGTTGTCTACGGAATGGACAAGTATTTGACGCAGTGGTTTTAGGGCATTGGGAATTCAGGTAAGAGGTGATGGAACCCTGGAAACTGGGTGTCCCGACTGAGCTAGCCAAAGGCGACGGTGACAAGGAACCAAAACTACGACTACTACAACTTGTGGCAGAACTGAAATTATGACCTTCGTTGGCGAGAGTTGTCCATGCAGTGGGTGGAATAACTCCTACTTTTGAGGTCTACTGCCATAAAGAGGTATGTGTGAGCTTCTCTTGCCAGGGTGCAATAGCTCAGACTTTTGTGGTCCGTTGCCAAAGCAGTTGGTGTAAGTGAGCATCCCTTACAGGAGTGTTTCCACGTGGTGGTTGCAGGACTCCAATTGGACATGGCAACGAATGTGTAACAACCATGTCCGGCTGGAGCCGTCCAAGCGGTTGGTGCAATAGCTCCGACTTTTGTGGTCCGTTGTCATGGCAATGGGTGTAAAGTTTAAGCTTCCCTCACACTGGTCCACGAGGTGCGTGCAGGACTCTTGGTTTTGGGTTGTCCATTGACCGCAACAGCGAAAACTACCATCTCTGACTGGAGCCATCAATGCGGTGGGTGCAATGGTTCCAACTTTTGTGGTTCGATGCTGCATAGTGAGCTTTCCTTACAAAAGCGATCAACACATTGGCGTGCAATGCTCTTGTTCAGGATGTCCACAGGTACCTTAGCGAGGGGGCTTTGACCATCTCCGATGGAAGAGGTCCACTTTGCGGTCCGCTAACTGATACCTGTGGGTGCAAGGTGGGTTTAAAAGGGAAGCTTCTGCGGAGGCAGGGAAGCTGGGAGGCCTCTGCAGAGGCGGGTTGGTTTGGGAGCCTATGAGAGGGCAGGGAAACCTCTGCGGAGGCAGGATAATGGGGAGGCCTCTGCCCTTCTGGAACCAGAAACGGGAGACTGGGCGGTTAGAATCGTCAGTGAATAGGGAGTCTGAAGAGGATGCCTGTAGATGGTTTCTGTAAAGGAGGAAAGCCTGTAGAGTTGGGTAGGGTTGGAGTTTGAATATGTAGATGAAGAGGCCTTTTTGAGTTTGGTCCGTTTTGCTTTGCTTAATGTGGAATGTCAGGGTCTCTTCATTAATTACTGACAAATCGGAAATAGAGGGGTGGATGTTTGGATTGAACTTGGAATTGGTTGTGAATTCGGAGCATCTGTGGAATCCAAAATACGCAAGGATGAACATAGCATCAAGGGTTCGGGCTGTGTTAATGGATCTGTGTCCTTTACACAGGGTGGAGATGCAACAAGTTAGGATTTCGATGGTAAGAGGCACTCAGGGATCAGTCAAGGTGGGATGGATTTGCTCTTTTGCCTGAGTGACTTCGCAAGAGAAACAGCGCTGCCATCTTGTCAAGTTCACACCTCAAGTAAGTCCCACTAAATAAATGCTATTTTTAGACTAAATTTGAGGAAATCATGCAACATATTCGATTTTTTTAAGTGACCATTTAAAAAGTGTTTATATTGGTATTTCTGAAGAAACGTGGGTATATAGGATAGTTTGTAAAGTTAATGCATCAGATAATGTTAAGTTAGTCAAGTATGGCACTGAATATTTGTACGTTACCTAACTTTAGACTGAATTTTTTAAAACGTAAAATGTTTTAAACGTTTTAAATTGAGATTTATATTAAATAAAGGCTATTATAAGTTGTAAAGTATATTTTTAGTGATTGATGTACACCAGTTAATAATTTTTTATATTTTGTTAAATTATAAACTTGTTTTTGCAGTAAATCCTAGTTGAGGTAACATATAAAATAGAGTAAACTGATACATTTTAATTGACAACTTGCTACAGTCTCTAAATGTTTGACTAATGAAAACATTTTAGTTGAATGGACTATAAAACTAGTTCACTAAAGGTTGACCCAACTAAAAAATAACAATTCAGATAACACTTTGAAGTCAGAAATTGGCTCAACGTAAACTTTCTGTGGAAGTTGTTAATAAATAATACCTTAAATAAGACGTTTTTTTACAGTGTAGAGTAAAAATAGCTTATATTGCAAAAACAGTTTCTATGAAGAAGTATATCTGTTGACATTATATTCCAGCTTCCACTTTTTTCCAAAAAAAAAAAAAAAAAGGTTTCGTTTCTACAATGGTGTTTCAGTGGGCCACAAACGTTCATTGTATTTTGAACAATATAATACCTTTGAAAATCTTATGAAATGGAAAGATAAATAGTATTGCCTACTTTTGTAATAAAGACAAATACTAGATAACGTCTAAGGTCTTAGGTCGAGACATCCGGCACAGCTCTAGTGTGAGAAAATGTAGTGAAGCAGACAGAGACTCCATTCAGCCTGGTACAGAACCTTTAGTCATGATGAAAACTAGCTATGGCTCAACTAAAAGCAAAAAGGGGAGAGAAAGGTATTTCCATTGCATGAAAGCCACATGCAGCCTGTTAATTAATCCCACACAGCAGCACTCTGGTTCATCAAAGCCGTCACATGATTCTGCAGTCTAACTAAGAGGTTCAGAAAAAGCCGCCTGCTTTCATAATGACCCAGCACCTGTTTCTCCTTTAACGTAAAACCTTTAAAAAGGAACAGTCAAAATCTTCCTCAAAATTGTATAAGAAGCTGAATATCCTTTTACGTATAGTAATCATGTAAATATTCCGATATAATCCAATAATGGAGTATGTATTTATCTTAGGTTAATCATTTAGAATAAACACAGTGAGTCACATGAATCAGTATCTTAACACAAAACTTCAGGCACAGTTTTTCTTAATTTAAAGAGAATCAGACAAAGTAGTACAGTAGAAGGGGATATCAGGAGAGTAATAATGTGGCAAGAGATTGCTCTTCACTGCCTGCTGGAAACCACAGTCATGTGCAGACTTTGATCTCACCGAGGTCAATAAGTACAATGTCATGTTCTTCAGATGATGTAACAAGCAATAACAGCAGATTTTAGATGCATCCAGAAAATGAATTCCAGTAGTTTCAGTCCCCAAGATACACTGAATATGTGTTTGCACATTGCTATTTATGTGGTTAACAATTACTCCATGCAAGTCAATCCACACACACACACACACACAAAAATGCCTTCATAATCCAAATCTGAAAATGCTCCTTTAAAATGACAGGTCTACTCTGATGACATCAGTTTGATGGCTTGGGCATGGGCATGGCATTCTTAACTATGCCCCTCCAACTGTCAGTGTTCATTTCTGAACTTTACTACATCCAATCAATATGTAGAAGAAAAAAACAAGCCAAACCTTCTGTTTTCGTTATTTAATATTCTGTTTCTCTCAGAAGTGCGTCACAATATGGCAGTGAAATCTGTCACAAATCTCCGGGTAATGCAAGCTTTAACTGAATTCATTAATGCATATATATTTTTCTTTACTTTTTTGTCACATTTTGTGTTAAGGCCTAATTCTCAGTGTTAACATGCCATTAACTACAACTTTTTGTGTTTTGTGACTACAACCTCAGTAATAAATAACCAGCTAATATGTTATCAATATGCATGCAAATAAGCAACTATAGCTAGAATTGGTCTCAATACTAAAGTGTTAGCTTTGTTAACCTCATAATCTTTCATCAGAGTTTCATAACTTGAATGATATGACTCACTGAATGATGTGGCTGCACTGCATTTAAGACAATTGCATTTAATTCTCTATTTCAGTATGCAACACACACTTTTCATGATTAAGTCAACAACCGTTGGATTAAATTGAAAAAAAAGTCTTGCCCAATAATTTAGTTGGATTGCAGCATCTGTTTCATGCTTACATGATTATCATTGGTATCTTAAATTTGTGATTTCTCAGTTTTAGTTGATGTTCTTCACATTACACTTACTGGTTCTGGCTTATTGATCATTCCAAAACTATATGTACTGAGCATGCACATATCTTAGTGAGCTATAGAACCTCACCCAAAACATACACATTCCTCTCACAGCTAATATAAGAGACAAAGATTAAAACAACAGCCCAAAATCACAGCAGGACTATAAAGCTCATGGTGATCGGATAACACACAGAAACAACATAAACAGGGGCGTGAACCTGGAGAATTGAGAAGAAGTTTAGGTGGAATTCTGCCTTAATGGTGCTATTCATGGAAATATCTAGATTTCCACTTCTGAAGATATAATTAAGTAAGTTTGTCATGTTCAAGTGCTTTGCTGTGGGAAAGAATAGAAAAGTATTTCAATCAATCTCACACAGATCTTAAAAAAATGAAAAAAAAAAAAAAAAAAAGTAGCGTCCCATTTTCTTGAATAACCATTTAAACCAAGGGTTTCCAACTTTCCAGCAAATTTTGGCTACGTTTACACTTATCCGGATAAATTTGAAAACGGCGTTTTCCTCTAAAAACACTCCACGTCTACACTATCGTTTTCAATCGTTTCCGAAGACTTGATCATCCACACTGTAAAAACTGAAAATGCTTACAATTCCCGTACTGCGCATGCGTGAAACGTAAGACGATTCGATTTGCATTCATGAACATTCATGTTCATATACTTACGATCATTTTGGTTTTCGTTTATTTACTTGCATTACGTATTCTTTGAAGAAAAGCTATCTGGAGCATTTACAAACTGATATTAATCTTTAATAGGGCTGTCAAAATTGAAAAACTAAATTGTTGACTTTGTCCACAGTTTTTAGAAATAATCGTTTTCTGTGATAAAAACTGGGTTTTCGTGTAAATGAGAGGCCAAAACGCAGGGAAATAACTCCAACATTGATCAAATTCATCTGCCTTGAAACTTTATAGTGATCCTAAAGATCTTAATTACCTCGTTCAGGTGTATTTGATTACGGTTGGAGTGAAACTCTGCAGGAAAGTGGACCTCGAGG
>JAUMHR010000079.1:3812805-3831894 GCA_032361145.1 Enteromius fasciolatus
TAAAGATCTTAATTACCTCGTTCAGGTGTATTTGATTACGGTTGGAGTGAAACTCTGCAGGAAAGTGGACCTCGAGGGCCAGAGCTGCTGAGAACCCCAGCTATACACATTAAATGGTTTAAGCAGCTTGCTGATGATTCTAGAATTTCAAGTATGTAAATGTGTGCATATCTACTGTGAAATTGGCTTGCCCAAGTTAGACTGAAACTGAAAGTCAGATGTCTAAGTTCCCCAGCCTTAAATATGATTTAAGAGGCAGTTCATGTTCATTCATGTTCATATACTTACGATCATTCCAACAGAACATAAAGGCAGTATGTGTTGTAGATCCCAAAGAGTCTCCATTTTTTCTAAGAGGTTCCATCTCCTTGCAGAACTAAATTAGCAGGAATTAGTCTGGCAGGGAAGGGGTTTGTGGCAGGAGAACAGCTGTGAATGTCTGAGGGGTTTCGCGTCAAAACACATCAAGGCAAGAATGAATGACAGCTGCTCTCTTTAAAAAAAAACTGCTGCTCGCCATTCGGGTAGATGCCTAAAAGAGTTGTCTGTCTAACTTTTTTTAAGTAGATATTATTATTATCCTGTTGGATAAACACACAACTGTTGTGTATTTATTCTTTAAGAAATCCATAATGTTGTTGCTGAAAGACAGAAAAAAACTCACTTACTCATAGGACTATTTTAGTGCAGTAATGTAAGAAGGTCATTTCGAGATACAGCCCAAGACGCATGATTATTTTTTTCCCTCAAACCAGTTATTCCATCTCAAAGTCATCAGTCAGCAGTTACCTGTCAAGAAAAGTTCAAACCTCCTGGAATCAGTTCGGAAAACCCTATGGATGGATAATAGCAATGCTACCTGTTAAAATGTGTAAGGTGTAGGGTTAAAGTTAGGGTGTAGGGTGCAAAATTCACACTTTCACAACTTAAAATGAAAAGGGTCAAATAAGGGAGACATCTGAAGTGTGAACTGCTGGTGTGCTTCCAGGAACAGGGTTGGGAAACACTAGTCTATTGCCACACACATGCTGAGATAAGACATTGCACATCAGTACTTCTACATGTGACCAAAACAGGGAAATAAAAACAACCACCTCTGAACTTGCTGACTAGAATAAGGCCAGGTCCCAGTGGAAAACAGCTCTGAGAGTGGCAGCATCAGCATGCTGTTGCAGTGGCCATGAAAACAGCCATTAACCTACTTTCACTGATAAACTTTAAAAAGGCATGAAGTTAAATTATTATATTTTCTTCTTCTGAGAATCACATTTCTGGGATTATGTAACAAAAAGAAGTGTGTTCTTCCACATGAGTCAGACATAGTGAGTCAGAATTGCGAAATCCTGAGAAAAAAAAAAGAAGGAAGGGTGGAATCTAACGGATTAATTTTCACTTCATTAGATGATGTAAAGCTCCAATTTAATCTGAAGATGAATCTAAACACAGGCTAAAAGTGAGCTTCAGTGGAAAAATTATATACATTTTCATATGTATGTATGTTCTTCCTTGGGAAAAAAGTTTTCAGAAGACCTGAAATGTAGAAAGTTATAAGAATTGATGTATTTATGTCCTTTTTAAAGCTTGTGAGCCCCTGTTGTAATATAGTTTGGGCTTTGTAAAGATTTCTGCAAAATTTAAAAAAAAAAAGGGAAAAAAATAGGCATACAAGTCTGGACATGTGGCTGATTAAATATTCCCTGAAAACCAAAAAGCAGAAAAAACAAGCTAGCAATGAGTCCTCTTATATCTTAACATTATCATATACATATACATATATATATTGTTTTTATCAATGTGTAGGTTCCTAATCATTCCCCATTATCAATAAGCAGTGTAGTAAAGCTCAAATATACAGTACAGTGTCATAAATAGTTTAGTTGGTTAGATGAAATTGGTCCTTGAGCAAAGGCCATTAAAAAGCTCATGTAAGCAAATGCTGGAAACCCCCATCACTGGTACAAACTGCTCACATGATCTGCCCTGGCACTTCCTTTTTCTTTTCATTATTACTTAATTTCATTTATTGTTTTTTTCTTTTTACAAATTTGTTTCATAAACAAATAATTTGTGACCCGATAAAGTTGTCCAACCAAATACAGTCAGTGGCAATGCATTTTACTAATGATATGATATTTATATATATATATATATATATATATAGGACATTTACAAAATATCTTAATGGAACATGATCTTTGCTTAATGTCCAAATTTTAGGTATAAAAGAAAAATCTATAATAATTTTGACACATGCAGTGCATTGTAGGCTAATGTGACATATTTACTCCTGATATTTATGACCGCTTTTCTGGTCTAGGGTCACATTTAAAAAAATGCTGTAAATGTGAATAATTATTATTTGAATACTGTTGTTTACAAGAATACACATGCCATTTTAGAGCGTTTTCTCAAAAATGTTCAAGTGTACAAAGTGTACTTTCTCCAATTATTTCTTCTAAGCCTCTGAGTAGAAATGGCAGGAATGGGGGCTCATTATAACTTGTATATGTCAGAACTGATTAACAAGAGGACATTGGATATGTAATTTTCTTTAATGACTTTCAAATTTTGAGTAAATTAACGCAGCAGTTTGTGTTACAGTTAAAATGTCTTTGGCAAAGTATTTGATAGGCACTTCACAAGTCTGAATCACAGTCACCCCAAACATGTGACTAATCTCTTCCTGTCTGTGTTCTGCGTCTCATGTTCCCTGTCATTCCTTTAATCAAATTCCCCTGATGCACTCATCCTTAGTGAGATTTGTCAAGGCACATGTATAAATGTTCAACCACTGACATGTGGTCCGGTTTTACAAAGTCTTTAAAGATAAAAAATAATTATGCTCACTTTCAAGTAATCTGAGTAAAAAGTAAAGTGAGGTTTACTGTAGTTTTAGGGGGCTATTATAAGTGAATTTAATTGTTAAAAAAATTAATAAATTGGAATTAAGGGCAATACCTATAATACTATTAAATATTTTTCTGTAACGTTTAGGTACTAATTCCCACTTGTAGCTTATTAGCATGCTTGTTTATAGTACTTATTCTGCATGACCATATTTTAGACCCCTATATCCTATCTCACACCTAAACGTATCAACTTCCTTGTTTATTATTAATTAATCAGCAAATTAAGAGTTTATTGAGGCAAACAAATGTTATTTAACAGTTAGAATTGGTTCCCAAACTAAAGTGTGACATAACCTTAACATTTTACATACAACAACAATAGCCTACATTTGCAGTAAAATATTTGATAAAATTTTGTTTTATAGTAAAATATATAATGCACTGACTGATTTACAGTAAAAACTGCAAAAGTTTGTTCTCATAAGTCGCTGTGACAACATGTAAGCTATTACTTCACAACAAAGGCCTATTGATATACTTCTGCACTTTTAACTCAAAACAGTAAAAAAGTTCCTGGGACAAACTGTTCGCTGGAAAAGCGGCTATATAATTTAGACCGTGCGGGTCTAGAAGCACCCGCAGTCACTGTGTAGCACTGGTCAGAGTCTCCCTCTGGCGGTTAAAAAAAGCACGTGCATTTCTAAGTTTGATTATAAGTCGAGGCTATGCTGTAATGACAAGACATATTATATATAAGGACTTTAAGAATAAGTAAATTGTGACGGGACAACAGGGAAGCTTTTCTTTTTTGAATGCACATCTACAAATGAAGTGTGGAGAGGGATGATTGTCAGTCTCTCAAAGGGGAGGAGTGAGGAAGGAGTCAGGGCATTTTCAGCGCTTCTGAAATGAATCAAATAACATCACTCTTGAGTTCACGCCTAATGCATGGATGATCAATATAGTAAATGACAAATTAAATAAAATTAAATTATACAAAATAATATAGCAAATATATTAAATAAGGAATTGATGCTTTCATGTATGGAAAAATATGTGACAATATACTTATATATCATAATACATGTAATTTTATATTCAGTAAAATGCTTTATAATAAATAGATGCATGTGATATGGTAGTGCATTTGCAAAAATACACTAGGCTATATTGAGCATTTATTCACTTATGCATTCACTCTTTTGTTTAATATACATGTTTCAGATTTTAAAATATAACTGGATTTAAATAGCATAATCACATAAACCCTGTCTATGAATTTTCAAACTATCACTATGTCAGAAAGTGCAGAGCCATTGCGTTTTAAATAAAATAGCATGTAATTAATTATTATTATTTTTTTATGTATGGGTTTAGTTATTTTTGGTCAATCATCATCCTAAACACAGGCTCTACTCTTCTGCGCAATGGTAACCCAACAAATTTACAAATACCAGAAACACTTCAAACTAATACAACATTAAACACTAACCGATCTCCCCCAGATTAACATTAAGCAAACATGCATTACAATAATTATTTATTTTTACCATTCCTTTACAGTCAAAAGCAAATCATGCTGGACTAGTAATCTGTGAAAGTTTATATATATACTGTATATATTACATATTGTCAATGCATATAGTGTACTAGTTGTCAATACTATGTAATATAGGCGTATCATATTACATATCATAATATATTTTGATGTATATGCTCATATTTTCATATTTTATTATTATTATAAATTATTATATTATATTACTATTTTATTTTATTATTCGAGGATTATGAGCAATATCAATCTATAATTTAATATAATATTTAATATATCAACAATCTATTATTTCTTTTCTAATCATTTGAGTAAATTATTAAGTCACCTGTCGCCACCTACTGGCATAACAATATAACCTGCAAAAAAAGGTGAGCGGAAATTTCTAGAAAAGTTAGTCTGGAAACACAGACAAACTAAGTACGCTAATCAACTCTGAGGACCAGTGTTATAACTTTAGCTATTTACAGCTATAACAAACCACGGGCATGCTGCTTTTGACTCGTTAAGAGGCCGAGCGACTGGCCTCATGCATGTCATGGTTTTACAGCTAAGCTGAGACATCTGCTTGGATTAAACCTTTTCCATCTGCTGTCCTCCAGTCCACTGCCGACCTGCTAGGTTGCTAGAAACACATCTGTGTCAATCTGGTGGAAGAAACATGCCAACATACATGAATACATTTCAAATATATATATAGCCCCACACAAATGGATTTTTATTTACTTCCTTATACGTGTATTATTTATTTAAACCCATAAACATGGAAATGTTACGCTATTTCTAGGCCACTAATTAAATGAGCAAAATTGTGGCAATCAGCATGTGAGCTCTCTGAAGAAAAGGTCAGATTTCCTTGCTTGCGCTGAAGCTTATGACTTCTGGAACATCCTCGAGTTTTTAAACTTTAATTGGGAGGAGAAAATAAGGCCTCGACGTTTGCCTTGTACTAGATAACTCGTCTTAGTCAGATGACCTCGTAGCCCACACATGCTCGTAATCTGTTTACTGACTCGTCCTCCCCCTCTCTTCTGCCCTCCCATCCCGTCTGCTTTTCAGCTGATGATGCATGTGGCAGAATAGGCTTGGGGAGCATTGCTATAGCAACCGCAAACAGAAAGGCACTTTAGAGCAATCTCAAAGCGGAAATGTGACCTGGGCCATTACACATCTACAAGCCTTACAAGACAGCAGGATCACTTCTAAAGGTAAGGAGATTGAGCAAATGAGGAATGAATAGAGAGGAGAATGGGGGAGGAGTGGGTGGATGGACGAAGAGGAAGACAATATTGAGAAAAACACAAGACTAATGAATTCGGCTCATTTTGAGAAGTCAAACTTTGTATTTTGAGAATCACCGGCAGTGATTTACATTAATGTTAATGGTAACAGGTGCGCATGGAGCATATTATTTTGTCAGTACAGTGTTCAAGCCAAAATATTGTCGTCTTGATAGATCAAATCATATATTTGCTTTGGTCAATATATTGTCTTCAAATGAATGTACCTAAAATCTTGGACATATTCTGAAATTGCACTTTAATTCTGATATGGTCCTCCATTTAAGGTAGGTTTATGGGTGGCATACAGTTTTGTTTACTACTGACTTTCTTTGAATGGACAAATAATGAGATATTTAAAGTATATTTATGTTTTTTGTGTGTTTAGCAAAAGATGGTCAGTCGTACAGTTTTTGAACAACATTTGGATTTTTGGGGTCAACTACCTATTTCAGCTGCTCTTTGTTATGTATTCTCATTACCACATGACAGTGTACCCATATGTGACATTCAAATTAGTAGTTTTAGAAATTATGCTTTTTTTGTAGTGTCGTTCTAGACTGTGGTGGACCATGACCCAAAAATATCTGATACAAAAAATCTAATTAATGAATCAATAAATAAAGTATTTAAATAAAAGTACAACAATTATTGTAAAGAGTACATTTTACAAGAACATGTAGTCATTCCACTTTGAAATTTCATGTTTAATTCAATATGTTACTCTCAGTTTATTATTTGTGAAATTTTCTATAGACAGGTTTATAATAATGATGATGATAATAATAATAATATTAATGTGTGTAACGGCATAGTTAAATGCAACTATGCAAAGTAAAAAAAACGAGTCTCTATATTGTATTGTATTATATTTTCTTTATCATATGTGACCCTGGACCACAAAACCAGTCTGAAGTCGCTGGGGTATATTTGTAGCAATAGCCAAAAACACATTGTATGGGTCAAAATTTTATATTTTTCTTTTTTGCCAAATATTCGTAGGATAGTAATTAAAGATCATGTTTCATGAAGGTATTTATTCAATTTCTTACAGAAAATATATTAAAACTTAATTTTTGATAAGATGATTAGTAATATGCATTGATAAGATCTTCATTTGGACCACTTTAAAAGTGATTTTCTCAGCATTTTCATATAGTTGTATCTCTGTCAAATATTGTCCTCTCCATCCAATTAATAATTTTGGATAGTATTAGATTGTAGATAACTGGCAATAATGAATTTCAGTGTTTAAATTCCTGTTGTATAATAAACCGTTATTTAGCATCCTTCACAAATTTGCATCAGAACAGATTCCGTGTTGGAAATGAGCCGAGACCTCAGTGCTGTGATGAGCAACTGTGCTTTGAGATTTAGGCTTAAACCTTAAATAGACTCAATTCTTTTTGTCGTTTACTCACCCTCGTGTCATTCTAAAGAGATTTTAAAGAATAATGTTCTTAATGCAGAACTATGATGAGCCTTAAACATCCATGGAACATTTCCAGTGTACAAATGGTGTTCATACATATACAAAAAAAGTGGTTCTTTCAGCAACTGTTTGGTTCTTCTATGGCATTGCTGTGAGTGAATGTTCAAGTTCCACTGCATCCATATAGTACTTCAATATTATGGAAGTCAAAATAACCCAAAACTGTTGGCTTTGTTCTAATTTCTAAGGTAAAATTCATTAGAAAAGCCGGTCAACTTTATATTAAGTGGCCCTAATACCTGTGTACTTACATAGTAACTAGATGTGTACATAGTATGTAACCATAGTGCAAGTACACATCGGTACATAGGGTCAACAGCTCTAATGTTAGTGTAACTACACACATGTAACAACCCTCAGAATGGTATGTGTAAGTACAAAAGTGTAATAGAAAATTCATAAGTACCCACCCAGGGGGTAAAGATGGGTAGGTTTGGGGTGGAAATGGGTTAGGGTTAGGTTTAGGGACATGTAAAGTGCACCGCTGCAATACCAGTGTACTTACATGGTAACTCATTTAATATAAAATGTAACAATTTCTTTACCAAAAAGTGCTGTTAGTCCTGTTACACATTTGTACTTTCATGGATCCTTTTCACGTTTCCAGGTTTCTCCGCAGCAGAAGTTGCCATAGTTGGGTAAACTTGAAAAGCAGTAAATAGGATGGTACCACAAATATATTTCTTGCATTCCCATTTGCTAAAAGAGCAAAATAAAAACTCCACCATTATGTTTTCATGACTTCCAGTTAAAAGAAAAAAATAGAGACAGACTGATAAGGACAGAGAACAAAGTCAAATGTACCATTCCTCTCATAGACGCTGCCTTAGAAACATCCTCACATTAGCGTAAACTGTCTTTTTGTAATTTGATGCAAAGGTAATATAAAACAAAGGTTGGTGGTATAAAGGTTTTTTTTTTAACACAAATAAGAAAAACGCTGTTGACCGTTAAACGCGTCATCACAGTCTTGTGAAAAGGGTCCATTACCTGAGTGTTGTTACCAATATTCTGTTTCATTGGTTGTACGTACACATACTATTCTAAGGGTTGTTATGTGTAGTTGCATAAATATTAGAGCTGTAGATACATACACTGTGGTTACATACTACATACATATCTAGTAACTAGTATCTAGTATTAGGGCCACTTCTTATAAAGTGTGGGAGAAAGGCATCCACAAAAACAAATCCCAAGATCCATCATGCATCGCCACTCAACATTTGCCTAAACAGCCTTTTGTTGTGTGCGTACATGACAGCCTTAACTGTAATCTCTAACAGGTAAAACTGAAGGTGACATCAGAGGACCGGTGACAGCATCGAGCATGTCGTGGTTCAGCTGGAACGAGCCGTACTATCGGAGCCCACGACGTGAGCCGTCTGAAGTGGTCACAGACACTCTGATGCTGGAGCTGAGCTGGCAAATGAAGGAGGCCGAGAAACAGCAGCGGGAGCGAGACAATGAGTATCGCCGGCTGAAGAGCGGTGTGGACTACAGCTGGCTCATGAGCACACCACGCAGCTCTTATGACATCAGCCAAGGAGAAAGATTCGGCCTTGAGGAACTGTGCAGCAAAGTACCACCATCCTACTGTCGATCTGTAATACAAAGGTAAGACGTTAAAGTTAGAGGGAGAGCTTTGTTGTGTGCTTCTCATTGCACGTTTTGTTTTCAGCGTGAGGATGTTCGTCATCACGGGTTCAGGAGAGGCCGATCTGGGTAATTCGTTTACCAAGCCGTCTTTGTGATGTCACTACTAAGAAACACACAAAGACAGCCATGTTTTTTCTCTTGGTGAACTAAGCAGCTCTAACCTGCTGAAGTGATAATTGTAAATCACACACAGGCCTCGCGGGATGCGCACCTGGCAGATTCAGATGAGCTGTTCGCTTCTGTTAAGGTAGCAACTGCATAGCAACTGATTTTTCATTCAGGCCCCCTCATAATAAGCAACACCCATGACTTAAAGGCACAGTTCAGCCAAAAATGTAATTTCTGTCGTCATATACTTTTTTGTGTTTATTTATTTTAATTTTTTTTTTTTTTGTGGAACATAAAGAAGACAGTTTGAGATTATTTTGAACAGATGATGCTTTAGAACAAAATTTTTGAATGAAATTCTTACACCTTAGTCAGAAAGAATCTTAGTTTCTTAGTAGATTGGTAACCTATTTTAAGACTCTCTAAGAACATCTTATTCGGTGGGTTCTGAGAGGCTGCTTTTACTCTGATGAGTCAAGTGCTTGTGTTCTGCTCTCATCCAGAACACAGGTGATAAATCACCTAGGAAAGGGAGGCTGATGTTTCTGTTTTAATGGTTAACACACAACCAAAAGAATTTGTCTGAAAATGGCTTTTGAATGCTGCTTCTTGAAATTCCATTTTAGCTCACAATGCGCCTTTAAATTTCTTTAAATCTGACAATTGTGACTTTGTTTCTTGTTTTTGTGGCTTTATCTTTGAATGTGACTTTAAATCTCACAAGTGTGAATGTTGCTTGTACTTCTGACTTTATATCTTTTAACTTGGCCTGGTTTGACAGACAGGGCTTAGACTAAACCAGGATTAGGCCATAGTTTATTTAGGACATTTAAAAAAAAACATTATTGGTGTGCATTTCAAGACAAAATAAAGGCACAGATATGTTTAAGATCAATCAGAGCAAGTTTCTTTCAGCTGGAACAACTCTGACTTCGATTTTAGTCTGGAATCAGGCCTCGTCTGTGAAACGGGGTAATCTCTCAGTGTCACTTTAGACATCACAATTTGGACACTGTTTCCTTGTAATTGTGACTTTATATCTCACAGTTGCCACTTGATTTCGCTCAGCATGACTTTAAATCTCAAAAGCAACTTTGTTTCTTTGTAATTTTGACTTTTTAACCCTTGATGTGACTTTAAATACTGCAGTTGTGACAATAACTCTGACTTATAACAATGACTTGCATGGGTGACTTTATATCTTGGAACACAACTTTATTTTCAGTTGTGACTTTATTTCTCTCAGTGTGACTTCAAAACTCAAAATTGTTAATATGTTTCTTGTAATTTTTAACTTTATACATCACACTTGTCAAATCTCTTAAAATCTCTCAAATTAGGGTGAAAAAGGGTGATTATTTCTTAAAATTTAGATTTTATATTTCACAACGTGCCTTTATATTTTGCTATAGAGACTTTTCCGTTTGTGACTTTATGTCTTTCAATGTGACTTCAAATCCAACAAGGGTGACTTAACTTGTAATTGCGACTTAATATCTTGCAGCTGTAACTTTTTTTCCTCAATGCGACTTTATATCTCACAATATATTCCAGGTGTGATTTATATGTCAAAATGTGACTTTATACATTACAGTTGCGAATTTGTATATTCGTAATGTTACTTTGTACACAATAACCTTTATTGTTTTTTACTCTGAGGCAGAAACAGGCTTCCATATGATCTTTGTACAGATATGCATCTTCATCATTTTAGATCATAAGCATAATATTTATTAAAACAGGCTTTTTAGATTAACACATATACAGCATGTGGATGCCTGCTTCTAGGCTACATGTTTTTTTTTAGAGTGTTTGCTCATCTGCATTATGTTTACTCTTAGATGTCAAATAGACGTCTATTAGATGCTTTTAAGAGGATTAAGAATGTATGTAAAACTAAATCTTACGGAGTCTGTAAGATGTTTGTACACAGCAATTGCTTTGAGGTACATGTGCAATACAAAAAAAATAATTCAACTTTAATTAAACGACATGCGATGCTCCTTAGAAAAAAAATGTGTTATTCAAAACTCTCCACACTCTCTTGTCAGGTTTCGGCAGGCGCTGATAGAGAATGAGCCTGAGGTGCAGGAGGTTTCCGGACTCTTTCGCTCCGTTCTTGTGGACACACTTGAGCGTGTTCATGAGGAGCAGGAGGCTCAGCGTCTGACCCACCAGTGGAACAACAGACGCTCCATAAGCCTGTCGCTGATGAGCTTCAAGTCTCGCGTGCGGATCAACCCTTTCGGGAGCACCTTGGGACTGAAATCAAACAGCTACGGCTCGGAGGAAGATGGAGTAGATGTCAAGACTGTGTGCGAGGATGTTGAAAAAGGCCTTGGTCAGACAGAGAAAGCGCAGCGCGTGTGGAGCATGCCAGAGTTTAGGCACAAGGGAATCAATGGGAAGGCTTGAATGTCTGCGAGTGGGATTCAGACAGATCTGGTCCAGTCAACAACTGTCTGATATTCCCAGCATCACCTTCACTGTCAGTGTGTTTATATTTCCAGAAGTATGGAGGAGTGAGGTAGGCCTAGTTGATGTTGGGAACTAAAACTTAAACAAACAAACAAAAAAATCAATAAATATGCTACAAGGGACTGCAATTCATAAAGCTCAGCTTTTCATTTTTGACTGAATGTGCACATATGCAGTAAAACCAGATATTTGCCTGACCACAGATTAAATATGTATGACCTTTTTCTAAAATAATTGCTGTGTTAAATGTAATTAAAATTAAAAATAGGCAATGATATCCAAGTGCAAGGTAACTTTTGCATCATTGCCCTGTTTTTCATAATAGGTGGTGCTGTATTTGGTGTGGAAATGTTCAGATGCTTGTGATAGGTAGATTTTATTTATTTATTTATTTCTTGCTTGTGGCATGGCAGTTTTGTTATGGATGCGCAAATTGTATAAGTGATGAGTTGTGAAAAATATTTAATTACTTTTTCAGTTGAGTTACAATCAGTGTAACTAGAATGTCAATGTATAAAACCAATAAATGTTCTCAGAAATCTCACATTTGATAACAAATATCTCTGGTTTCTGAAACCCATTTCTGATTATTGTAAAAAAAGTAATTATACCTTTTATGTTCTTACTCTAAACCTTTCCTTGCTCGTAATAATGTTCCATGCAAAAAGCTGACACCACCATATCAAAAGTTTTACAATCAAATGCTCTTAAAGAGTATGCTCTCTCTCACTCAATACCACCTACCTTTGACAAAGCAATAGCAAGAAGCAAAAATCTTTTCGACCTTTTATTTGTCCCATACCTTAAAAAAAACTACCCTATCTGTTGTTAGAAAACATGCCACTTTCAGTAACACTTTCCTTCCATAATCCACTTTAAACATTTTACTAACAGTAAGTAACGTTGCAACTACACGTCAGCTAGGAGTCGTTAGAGTTTTAGAAGACTGTTTAATATCTTCTAACACTTTATTTTGATAAGTCCACAGCATACAACATACTACCAGGAACTTTGCAAGTATATGTTATCTTATTCTACTAACCCTACACCTAACAGTCTAATCTAAGAGTTAGACATGCAGTTGCTAATTGATGGGAATTAGTTATGCAGTTGACGTGTAGTTACAAATCTACCAATAGTTAGGAGAACGTCTAAAGTTGACTGTCAAAATAAAGCATTTCAAACAAATGTTTATGATGTATGTGGTGTCAAAACCTTTTTCAGACACTATAAAATAAAGGACACGAAGCACAAATTTATTTAACAGTATTGTCATCAGTATGGTCAGACGAACGGAACTCACAAAAGCAGACCATAAGCTTTTTAACTACCTGCTAGTGGTGCATCTGCATTTGGCTCAACAGAAATACAAAAATTATCATCGGATAACCAGAAATACACCACTGGAACAACACAACTACAATGTTGTTTCAAATTTGAATTGTTTTTAGATATACAACCTTCATGTATCTCCCTGGTCACAGACTGTACACACATGATTAACATTCTTCTGAACAATTCCTCACAGATCTGGACTGATTCTGAGGTTTGCAATTGAAAAAAAGAGAATACAAGAATACTTGTGTATTTTACAATTTCAGTAACAACGTGTTACATCCAAGCTACAATTCTCATAGGGTACAGTTAATCAGACATAATATAAGTATTTGAGGACGAATTCTGGAATTTAAAAATGGTAAGGAACTATCAACATATAACATCAGCCAACAACATTATTAGTTGAAGATGATCTTTCCCTGAGTGGCGGTCAGGCGAATTGTGAAAAATACAAAACAAAACAAAAATTGTCTGGTTGCAGGTCTAAATTGAATCAGAAAGTGGAGTTTAAGAACTCCAGCAGTTCTGCTCTGTTTTTGTCCCTCTGTTTGAGAAAAAAAAAAAAAAAAAAAAAGGTTAATAAAAAATGTGTAAATTTTATTTTCACCAGCCATCATAACTAGATAAAAGCAGCCAATGAAAATATCCACTCCATGCTTTTATTTTCAAATCAATTGTTTAATTTGTCGTTTTTCGAAAAACCCACCTGCTTGTCCTTCTTTGATTTTTTCACTTTCATTTTAATCTTTTTCCCTGAAATCATACTGTACTTGCCAGTTTTCTTCTTCTCCTTAAGATACTGGGGATGACAGAAACGTATTCAACTTTGCAATCATTTATTCAAAATAAAAAGCCACTAAACAACGCATCCCAAAAAAAACTATCAAGTTGAGTTGAGCTGTAAAAGTACCTTTGAAATTTGAACAGGTCCAGAGCTGTCATCCTGCCCTTTGTGCCCCTTTTCCTTCTTCCGCTTACGTATCTTCTCTTTTTTTCCTTTCTATAATAATAATAATAGTGAAAACAGGCAAGTGTTAATGTACTCCGAGCCAAATTTGTATTAATCAATATCAAACAGCATAAAACATAAAAATAAACAAGCATCTAGTGACAGTCCTTGGTCACTGATATTGTGTGTTAGAGGCTAAGTAAAATGATAGAAAACATTTGCTTTTGTGTAATAAAGAAAAAAAGAGTAATGTACAGGTTTGAACGCGAGTGAATCATTTCATCTTAGTGTGAAATCTCATTTAATACATGCATATTATGACAACTTTGGACAAAAGTACACAAATCTATTAAAAAAAAAAAAAAATTAAATTAAATAAAGTATCAATAATATATCAAGAAGGTACCTTTTTGCCATGTTTATCTTTCCGTTTTTTCGAAGATTTTCTTTGCTTTTTGCAAGAATCTAGCAGTGGAAGCACAAAACACATCTGCTCCATCACAAATCTTTCTTTATTACAGTTTCCTCTTGTATGTGAGGCTTTACACATACAAAATTGAATAATCTGTAAATAAAGCAGCATTTAACTAAATATTTTTATTCAACTTACCTGAGCTACTAGAGCTGGAGCCACTACGTGATGATGAACTGCTAGATGAAGACCGTGAAGAAGAGGAGGAGGAGGAGGAAGAAGACGAAGAACTGGAAGATGATGAGGATGATCTGCTTCGGCTCCTTGCTCGTTTCCGATTTTCTCTTCCTGTTTGTGTATACAAAAGCAAAATCATTTGTGCTTGTCAGGGTCTAGAGATTCTGTCCTAACACACAGTAGCTGTCTTAAGAAACTCACCTCTGCTGTGAGAACTACTTCTGCTTTTTGTACTTGACTCACTTCTCTCCTCGGTGTCTACTTTTGCAGACTGAAAAAATGACAAGTAAATCCCTCAGCATCCAGATCATTTCAAACGTTTAAAACATGGACTGTGTTCTTCATAGGCAAGAATCGCAGATTCAAAGCTCTAAATGATTCTAAAAATGCTGTCAAGGTAAGTCATGACCCGAATTTTAAGGGTATGTAACTTATTCATTCTACAGTCAACTACTCATTTACTTCACAAATACTTTACACTTAATCCATATACAATGTTTAAAACAAAAGTTTGTAAAAAGCTTCATCTAAAGGTTTAACGAGAACGCTGATTTAATGTAACGTTAAGTTAAGCAGTTCAACACTTTACCATGTTTAAAATGTGGTCCTTGCGACCACAGCAAAAAACCCCGGAAAATTCAGAGGATTAGCCCGATATAAATATCATCCGTGCTGAAAATAAACTGTGTGGAATATAACTGACGCTTTTTCATTTCTGTGATCAGTGCGTGTGAATCAATATGATAAACACCACTGCGCGGCCATCTTATTTACGTCATACAAACAAACTACATTATCCGGGTGCTGTTTAGCAGCGCAGGCGCGTGACCGACGTACACGAATAAAAGTCCTGATTTATTTACTTTGTATATTTAACGAAAAAGACATTAAATGCAGTTTATGAAGGTTTTGGCTTTGAGTTTTAATAAGCCCCATGGAGAAGTTTTGATGCTTCTTGTGTTTTTACAATTTTGTTTTTGACTGAATTGCTACTTTTGAACAGGGCTTTTCTTCAGGCGAGAGACGTTCTGGGCATGTTATGACCATAGATAGCCTATACAAAAAAAATAAAATAATCTGTGTTTTCTCATCGCAGACAGGCTTTGTCTGCGCTTATCTAACGGACCTGTAGTCTACTTTGTTCTAGATTCTTTTTTTCTTCCTTTTCTTTTTAAAATAGTGTTTCATTGGTTTTAATGTTGCACATAAACATACTGCAATATGAAATATTTCCTCTGTAATACATGACATTTCCAACAGAGTGCGCCCACGACTAAATGTTGGCCATTTCCCGCTAATGGCATAATTTACATCTCTTTTTTAATGCCTGAAAATAAGTCGACAATGTAGGCTATTTGTTAGGTTTTTTTATTTGTTTGTTGTTGTTTTCAGGACGTAATAGTTTTACATACTTTTTTATTAGTTGTTGGCTATTAACGGTGTTGTTGCAGGAAATAATGTGAATGTGGACAATTCAGAAAAGTTGAGACTGGCTTACATGTCAATGTATAGTAAAGAGTGAAGGTCTTTTGACTGGTGCACATTTACTATCACCATTTCATAATTGTTTTTTGTTTTGTTTATACATTTTGACGACCCATTTGTAAACAATATGATTCATCTCTATAATAAAACTGAAAGTAAAACATGTTTGTAAAAGTGAATAAATGTTTTTTGTTGTAGCTAGATACCATACCACAGGACTGGTCAAATAAAATGTGTTGCCCAAAAATGCAAAAACAATCACTTACAATATGATTACTAACACATCAAAAATTATCATAAAAGTCTAAAGTACAATTAATATAACAAAAGAGAATTTGGATCAGCTGGTTTTTATAAATGACAGGAAAAGTTTAATACATTCACAGACATTTCAAATACAATTAAGCGATGAGGTTTGGGAGTGAGGCATACATTCAGAGACACAAATATTGAATCAGTAAGTCAGCTTGCAGTAAGACTGTCTGCAAGGATTATATCCTCTTTATCATTAAAAAAACAACATGGCAGTTAATAGTCTTACAGAGTGCAAGCAGTGACAATCTGATCACGTCTGCTTTTACTGTGAGCTGAACTAAGCTCTGTACTAAGTGAGCTATTGTATGTCATCAGAGTTTCACAATTATCCTGATAAAAAGTGAAAGTTTCAAAGATGTAAATGTACAGTGGCCCCAAACTCCATTTGGACACTCCCCCCCACTACATCATATTGCCAACAAATTATTTATTTCTTTGTCATTTATCTCATTACTTTTAATAACTTGGTCCCAGGGTTGGTACTTGGTACAAGTTGTCACAAGTAATAACACCCGAAGAAAATCGAAAAAAGTGTATCTTTCTTTTAAATGCATGGCAATTTTTATATTTATAATATTTATTGTAATTGTTTAAATTTAACTTTATATGTGGGTTTTAAAATACTTTTTGGGGCCACTATATTTAGTTCATTTTTAAATATTACAAATTGCGTGAAAATATAAAAGTCAACAATATATTTGTTAGTTCTTTAGGATACGATATAGCTTAAAATACATCATATATCATTGCATAAAGGGTTGTTACTGATCACAATAATATAATTATAATTGTTGAAGGATCTGTTTTTGAGATATTGTTTAAAAAAACATTAATAGAGCATTGGTCAAAATAACAAGCAAGGACAAAACTTGGGTATGTACAAAACAAAAAAAATTAGCTTATTTTAAGAAAGAATTCGAATTGGCTCAGTTTTTGGCACATTACAGTGAGCGAATATTCAGTTGTGTGCAGTTCAGCAGATAATGACAATAACTGACATACACTTTGAGTTTGGTTAGTAACATTTTGGTTATTACTTTAAACCATCTTACATTTCATTAAATAAAGCCTAAAATTTTAGAAGGTTTGAGATTCCCCTTATCAGTGTCATAATATGAGTTTAAAATGTGGCTACATGTACAAAAAAAATTAGTGGATGCTGACGTTGAAAAGCCCCTCAGTTGCTTATTAGACCAGGTCTCTTGTTTTGTGAAGTGAGCTGGTTTTGAGCAGAGCTTCAAGCCTCTGCTTTGTTCTTGGAATAATCGCTGTGAGTCAAACGCTCTTCATGTTCCTCTTCTTCCTCAGGAACCTGCACCAAAAGCATCCGCAATTATCAAACTTATTAGCTGTATAACATTTTCCTCAGCATTAAGAACAGTTGTGACCAGGTCCTTGCATTACACAATAGGTTTAACATATATTAATCTTTTTGATGTACCTCCCAGAAGATTGAGTCATCATAGCAGTTTTGATCAGGTGGCTGCCCCAAAAGTGGAATCTTCATAATCAGACCTGGAGAAGGTGTGAAAATGTTGTGCTTTGTGTTTTTTACAATTTTGTATTTATTTATTTATTTTTCTATTTACTTTTTTTTGTGATACAATACATATATATTAACTGGGTCAATGACAAATAAGTCTGTCCAAAAATAGTTTCAAATTTCAGATTTTGTGGTCCTTGTATTAACACCTACCTGTGATCAGCCCACCCACCAAAGCAAACCCCAGAGATGATGCCAAACCACATGCCTGATAGGTTGCTGAAACACTAGAATATACAAACACAGATATTTTAAACCCATTTGTTTCCATACTGGTAATAGCAAAAATCTAAAGACATCATGTAAAGAACTGCCTGTTACTTGTCTTTCTTTCCTAGTGCTGCCGCCACAATACCAGCAAGGCCTCCTAGGATGCCTGGCATGCCGTGAAGGTTATGCACGCCACAGGTGTCTTGGATTCCAAGTTTAGAGGCGAGTATAGGCTGAGGAAACCAAAAAACAGATGATGGATTAATATTTCATTCTTTTCTAATATTTTAGAGCCACTGGAAAGAAAGGAAAGAAACCCATACAGTGAGGAACTTAAATCCAACGGTGGAGATAACGCCTGCAGTGACTCCGATCGCCATTGCTCCAAACGGCTGGATGTTCATGTCAGCGCAGGTACCCACAGCGACACCTCCAGCAAGCGTGGCATTCTGAATGTGAACCTGTGCCACAAAACACAATAGGTTAGTATCAAAAGTATCATGGACTTCTAAAATGTGAAACTTGGTACAAAAACTTGGGATGACCCACCATGTCAAGTTTCCCGTTCTTCTCTACCAGACTGGAGGTAGCGTAGGCAGCGAGCGCACAAGCAGCCAGAGAGAAATAGGTGTTTATAACAGCTCTTAGCTGTGCATCACCAGGTTCAGCAATAGCAGAATTAAAGCTGGGCCAGAACATCCACAGGTAGACTGTGCCTACAGACAGAGGAAGAGTGGAATGGTGAATGTTTACAAGTACCTGCAGTAGGGCTTCTCGGCACACAAAATGCAACACTGTAAGCTAGCTGCTCAGGACCAAGCTTAACCCAGCTCAAACCAGCTACCATGCTTCAAAACATACCTAACCAGCATATATTTTTCAACAGGGATATGCAAACATTTTATAGCCTATTAAAGCTCCATGAGAAATTGGTGTGCTCATGTAAGCAGATCTCACAGAGGCAAAATGTCTGTGTTATAGCTGACTGAAAGGTCTACACACATACCAATCATTGCAAACAAGTCTGAGTGATAGACTGAGCCTTCATTCTCATGGCCGTTCCGAAGACCTGGGCGGTAAAGAACACGAGCAACTGCTAATCCAAAGTAAGCCCCAAAAGCATGGATGGTCATGGAGGCACCAACATCAGAAACCTGTTAAAAGACAAGAATGTTTATGAAT
>JAUMHR010000079.1:3839280-3849494 GCA_032361145.1 Enteromius fasciolatus
GGTAGTATGAATGAAATTCGGACATACTACATCCCCCATATTGATGTTGTCACGTGTCATGCGTCGTCAAAACAGTGCGACAATTTAAACTTTCAATAAGTTATTTATTTAGATTTTGTTAAGCAAGTGTAATTTAATCACAATAAACAACGTTTTTCTTCCTGAGGTGCTTACGCTTAAAATGAGCCGCGTCTCCACTTTCCGCCATTTTTTTTAAATGACTCTCCCGGAGCCTCATGGGATAGGAAAGAGTTCATAGTATGCCTACTATAGAATTCGGGTGGAAGCAGTAGGTCATCCAGGTACTTCTCGCCCACTGAATTTCGAATGCTATGAATTCGACATACTACTTGCCTCACATGCTGTTTTTCACGTACTATATAGAAGAGAAGTATCGTATGCTCCATCGTATGCGCCAGGGACGGATTATGGATCATGTGGGCCCCTGGGCAAAGCATTGGGCCCCTGGGAAGAGACAATGTTCACAGAAACAGGAAGTCCACAGGCCCCTGGGCAGCGGCCCCACTGGCCCAGTCTGTAATCCGTGCCTGGTATGCGCGCATTTTAAGATGCACGATGCAGAAATTAATGCCTCGCGTGCACGCACTTGCCCGCTTGGTCTAGATTCCGGTATATTTTTTTTACAATTTGGGGGCATCAGGGAGCCACTATCAATATACGGGAGACTCCCAGAACTTCCAGGAAACTTGGGATGTCTGCCGTTAATGTTAACATTATGCCAAGATGCCACAAATAAAATAATGCATGGGAAACGGCTTTGGCGTGTTAGTTGCAGTGCATTATGCAACAAACTATCGCTAACATAGCAGATTCATGGAAAATGACATCTGTAATCAGAATTTTTGCCACAACTAGTTCAACAACTACTAGCCCACTGCTCCGAGTGTGTGTTTACGGTGTGTGTGTGTGTGTGTGTGTGCAGGTTGGATGGGTTAAATACAGAGCACAAATTCCAAGTATGGGTCACCATACCTGGCCACAAGTCACTTCACTAATGAACAGAACCGCAGCCACATACCTGACTTGTACTGTATGTGTGTAGCGTAGGTGAGATGAACTGGTATAGTAGGCAGTATAGCAATAGCTCAACTATTTCGAAATGCATTTTTCGCGTTTGTATTTCCACTAACAATTATTTTTTAGGTATACATACATGCATTTTAATATTAACATATTTTAATGAGAGTATTTAGCTGTTGCACAAAAAAAAACAATATTTTTATTTATTTATTTTCACTTGTGATTGTTTTGAACAAGTATTAACTTCACTAACTAAAATCAATGTAAAACCTCTCACATATATTCTGCCACTCGTGTTGCTTTTCATATTTTTTTGCTGTTGTTTGAGTGCTCCAGTCGAATTTTTAGCACCATCATTATGTTTCCTCAGCAGTCAGGAAAGCAGTCTTCCTTTACAACCTTTGACATCAAACATATGCTACTTATCAGGCTGAAGATACAGCTAATCTTAATGTTTAATGAACACTCCAGCCCTAATGAGGCAAATATCTGCTGAAAGCCTCAAATCTGTTTTAATGCAAAATAATGTAAAGCACACACACATGCACACACATTTGTTTTGCAAACAGCAAGACTTTATGCAACAGCCAAAGATATGAACACATATTAAATATAATGCATATCTATAAATGTAATGCTTTTTAATGATTTGCTTTTTAGTCACAAAAATGTCTTTAGTTATTTAATCAGCATATCATTTAGTTCACTTATTTAAAGTTTATTAATATTTTAAATTGAAAGCAAAGAGAGAACAGTAAACTTTTGTACACTTAAGTGGAAACAAGACTCATAATCATGCAACAGACGTTATAGATAACTGAAGAGGTTGAACTAGAGAAAATGTGTTGAGACTCATTACTGAATCACCCACAGAAGTTTCTGCTCAGTCAGGACAGATAGCAGCTGAAACGGCGAGAGGGAGGGTAAAGAGATGGGCACAAGTGCTTGGCCTCTGTTTGATAACACTGGCCCTGCCATTCAGAGCTTCTTATCACAAACAAAAACATTCTTGCAGTTATTCTTCAGATGAGAACTTTTCGTGGCACGACATGCAGGCAGTGGAGTCTCTTAATGAACTTGAAAGCTTTAATGTATATGAAAGATGACTATAGTTCATCAGTCATAATTAGCTGGCATAGATTTAGTAACAAATATTAATCAGTCAGCTTGTTATATGTCCAGCTTCCCAAAGTAATTTTGTCCCACAAAAATAAATCAAAATCAGTCCAATTGGGAGGTAAACTACACAATCTGGAAACACTGATTGTGTGGTGCAATCAACAACAGTATATTTAATAATATTGCAAACATATGTTTGGATTTTTTATTTTTTTTTATTTTTTTTGGATGTCCACATTTTTAAACACTTTTAAATCTGTAAACTTTTTTTTCTCAATAAATCTCTGCATTTTTTAATCCAAAATATGATAAAGTGCGTAATTTATTAATGTGATCCTATGATATCAAAGAGGAATTTTCAGCATCATTGTTCCAGTCTTCAGTGCTGTATGATTCCTCAGAAGTAGATTTAGACAGGCTAATTTATTAATAATGCTAAAAAAGTTTTTGATGCTTAATACATTTGACCTTAATACACTAGCAACCAAAGTTTAGGGTAAAATTTTAAGTAAAATTTATTTTAGTATAAATGCTTGACAGTAAACTTCAAAGACAATGAATGTATTTATGAAGTTGCGTATGTTTAAGTCTTAAGTCAAAAAGTGCAATCCTAAATGTAAATAATTTAAAAGATTTCACGTAAATGTAAACTATAAAACAATTTAGTTGTAACATGCAGTTAAGTGCCTGAAAAATTATTTATATTACTATTATTTCTGCAGGTCCTTTTTAAAATTAGGGGTAATCTATGAATAATATTCAATTATATCAATTTAATCAACAATAAAAGTGTTGCTAATGGAGTAAATTGAATGCTCTTGGAATCAGTGTAAATTTACAACCTTAGAGGGTTCTTATGAATCATTGTTTATGACCATTTAAAATAAACACAAGCTTTTAGAGGACTTTTAAGGACTTGTACCACCATTCATCAGGTCATAATGCGAACCATTTTCTTAAAGAAAGATGTGTATATCTTTGCACCTGATGGGATGATGGCAGCTTTGAGCTAAGTCTGGAGAATCTGTGCAAACACTGTGGGTCACTGAATCATTAACCAGTAGCCTTTTTCAAAGGATTCTCCTGTTTCATACCCAGAACTCCTCTCATGCAAAGGTCTCAGGATTTCTCGACCTCTATAAGTAAATCAGAGCTGGTAGCTCTAGGGTTGACAGCACCAGAGGCATCTCTCCATCTTGATTTAATTAATACACATTCCTCCCTCTAGAATTCTGATAATGATGTACTCATACTTTGCAAAGAGGATGTAAAAAGATTAAAATATAAAGATTAGATACTCAGGATCATATGCTTTCCTATCACATGAAGTTAGGGGTTTCGTGGTCCCAATTTATATTAGGCAGTCTTAACTACTATGTACTTACATTTAAGTACATAGAAGTTTAATTTAATACCTATATGTAGTTATATTTATTAATTTCTGTAATTACACAGTTGACCCAACCTTAAACCTTAATCCACCCTTAAACCTACCCATACCACCAAACCTGTCCCTAATCTTACCCGTATCCCACCTTAACAGCAACAAACGTGTTTTGCACCACAATATGAAAAAGTAAGAACATTGTACTAATTTTTGTTGTAAGTACATAGTAGGGACACCTAATATAAACTGTGAACTGTGAACTTAAAAAAATGAAGCCTTGTCATCATCATTGACATCTACTCTTTCAATGGTATACGTGGTATAAAAGTTTGAACTGTAGCTGAGGAAAGTCAGAGCTGTAACAGCAGATTAGTTGGGTGAATGTGACATAACCCAGCACTGGCTGACTGTGTGGAAATGGTATGTATATATAAGCGGGTCTCCTATATCACACATCATTCATCTGATTCGCCTCTGATTTATTGTATCCTTTGGAATGTATGTACAAAGGAGAGATGCAATTTAAACATTCCTGTGTGTTCAAATGTTTTGTTTTTCTTGGACATTCTGATGTCCACATTCTGATCTATGGTATAGGGGGTCTGTGTTTGTTACTAATTAACTATTATTACAGAACAAACAGACTAGACATGTTTTCACTGTGTCCCTTTAAAAGTATATGTCACAAAGATTTGTCAATGGGGAATTTTGTCATCATTTTCTTACTCTTGTTTGCAACACAAAATATATGTTTTTTTTTTAGTTTATTCTTTTATTTTATGATTTTAAAACGTTTTGTTTTTGTTGTTTTTGTAGACAACTCAACATGAGGATGAATTAGAACGATTGAACATATGAACTTATTATTATTTATTTTTTTCTT
The DNA here is from genome assembly GCA_032361145.1 of Enteromius fasciolatus. NCBI lineage: Eukaryota > Metazoa > Chordata > Actinopteri > Cypriniformes > Cyprinidae > Enteromius > Enteromius fasciolatus. The sequence continues at coordinate 3,843,711 of JAUMHR010000079.1, forward strand.
TATTTATTTATTTTGAGTGAACTATTCCTTTAAATCCCATTTGATTAAGGGGTTAAAAGAATGTGGCCTATCAACTGGAAAGGCCTTGCTGTCAGTCACTGAAGCAATACAGAGTCCAACTCTTCTGTTTTCATTAGATAATAATCTCTGCTGCATTCTGCACTGTTAATCATCATGATCATCCTTCTGTCTACCATCTCGTCAATGGGCATCACCAGAACTGCACTCCACTGATTACCTCAGAGGTAAATCAAATCTGTTTTAGGGATCTATATCACATCAACTGGTTACTAGGGTTTCTCAGGGATCAGTTCTTGTACCCTTCCTCTTCTCTATACACACTACATCACTGCAACCGTCATTGCAGGCACATGGTTTCCTACCATTGCTGTGCTGATTACTAGCAGCTCTACCTCTCATTTTAACCAGATGATCCAACAGCACCTGCTTGGACCTCAGACTGCCCAACTGACATCTCAGCATATGAAAAACATTATCTGCAACTCAACTTGGCAAAGACAGAGCTTCCCATCTTCCCAGTCACCCCATTAGTACAGCATCGGTTTACCATTGAACTGGACTCATCATTAAAAATCCCATCAGGTTTGGCCAGAAATCTTTGGATGATCCTTGATGATCAGCTGACCTTCAAAATCATATTAAAAAACAAGCACGATCATGCAGGTTTGCACTCCACAACATCAGGAAGACTAGACCTTTCCTAACAGAGCATGCAAAATAGTTTTCATCCAGGCCCTTGCCATTTCTAAGCAGGACCAATGCAATACTATTCTGTCTGGATTCAAAATATGATGATTTACCATAAAACAACACACCATCTATGCATACACTTTTTCCTATTATCCCTTTTCCCTTTCTATCCTAGCTTTTACTACTTGTATAACAGACACGTCACTTGTCTATTGTCAACTTATGGAAAATCGCTCGTTGTATTTTTCATCTGCAAGTCACTTTGGATAAAAGCATCTGCCCAGTGAATAAATTTAAATGTAAATGAAAATGTAAAGGGTTTATAGAGAAAGCAGATATCAATCACTGAGAAGTGATCTGTTGGGAATGAAAGACTTATCATAGATCAGTCTTTTTCATTCAGCACTTGTAGATTATTCTCCCGCCGGTACTTCAGAATATGTACAGTACTGCATATTTGTCATTACATGAAAAAACAAGCTCATCTCAAAGCTCACATGTTGTGTGTTTGAGGCTGGTGTAAGTGAATCCGTGCTGACCTGCAGCTGTCCATGATTCATCACCCCAAGGATCCCACAGCTGCTCGACTGCATCAATACATACGCCGACCCAGGTCTGTCAGCAGGAGCGCTGGGCCTCTGCATAATCGTAGAAATGCTAGGTGTCTTTAACTATAGTACAACGTTTAGCAATTCATTCATCGAATGCATTACAACAAGACCTTCCATCTGTTTCCTAAAGAAAGCACTGACCATAAATGCCCCATTTTAACACCGATGGCCACATAAACAGTGAGCTTCATCGCTGTTTGTATGAAAGACCCACAGGGAATAGAGATATTTAGATTGTGGCACATATTTCAGTTTCATATCATCTGCTAAAAGTGTGTATTTCTAATATTTATTAAATGCTTTATTTATCATAATTGCAATTTTATATCTCCCAATGTGACTATAAATCTTAGACTTTAGATCTTATGCTGTCAACATTTGTTTTCCCCAAAATGTATTATTTATTATTATTATTTTTCATAATTGTAACTTTTTAATCTCAGAACTGTGACTTTAATTTTCACACCTTTTTGACACCTTTTCTCATAACTATGATTTTATATCTTTCAATTTGACTTTATACTGACGGCGTTCCCAGGGTTTCCGCACAGGCCATCTTAGAGACTGTCCCTCACTCCTCAGTGCTTCTTGTCATGGCTTTTGCCATTTTGAGCCTGTGAAGCTAAAGCTTTAGCTACTCTGGAGGTTCGACCTGTGGCTGCACTGACCCCTGAGGTACTCAGCCGAAAAAGGATCCAGCGGCTTTCCCAATGGACATTGGACAGGTATGAACACTGCCCGGTTACTGTCCGTCTCCTTCATGACAACCTACAGGTTTAGGGGTAGACCTTTATGGGGTTTTTTTTCCACTCTTAAATTTTCATATGATTCATTGCAGAATTTCATCTGTAATTTCTACAACATAGAATAATAGTATGGTTAGATTTGTTTAAATGCATAATGAAGAATTTTATACAAATGTCTTCTAAAAATTTGTAGCAGGAGGGGAAAAAAGGATTTCACCTGATGATATCTGCTACTTTCAGAATGCGCCTCATTTTTGCTCAGTCCTTATATAAAAGCCTAATGGTCCATTAGGCCATAGATACAAACTCTTGCCCAGTTACACATAAGTGCTGAGACAGTGAGGGTCTGTACAGAAACTGTAGCATTGACAACAGATATTGTTGTGGTACTGTCAGTTCTGAAGGATTCTCGATGCCAATAGCACCCCTTCCCAAATCCACCACACCCTCATTTCCTGTGGTAAGGGGCTGTGGGAAATCTTGTGCCGTCTGATAAGGGGACCAGGATGGAAACCCAGACAGGCAAGTAATCAGTACATTGGAGGTTGGTAATCAAGAACAATCACAAGTCAGCATCTTGTTTGTTTAGCATCAGGCTGCCATATATTGTACCTAACCATGACGTAATGCTTACAGAAAATTACAATAGATACTTTGTTTGTTTAAAATTTGAGTAGTATCTGTACATTTAATTAGAAATCTGCTATTAATAACTACATTCTACACCAAACAGCTGTTTGACTGTAGAATCAAGATGTTTCCTTTGAGCTATTAGCCATTTGAGAACCATTTGAGTCATTCTTATGTCACTGCATGCATATATTATAATGTATATATTATTGCATGTTGGACTGTATATGAATGTACGAATCAGTATCTGCTTCTATATAGCTCAGAGCACCTGAGATCATTTGTCTGACAGCAGGAGGGTCTGGATTTAGTTCTGTGTTTGTAAGAGTGCTGTGGTATGTGCAACAGGCGCGTTATTGATGGCGGACAGAGAGATGGCCTGTGAGCACAACTGCCTTGACTTACACGCAATGCTTCAGCCGATGAAATGAAGTCAAGAGTGTGTTGCAATGGGATTTTTTTTCTTCTTCAGAGAAGCAAGAAGCATAACTTTGCACAGCGAATTTTAAAATAGAATATAAAATCAATAGACATATGCCAGTGTAAGACACATCAATGCAATTCTGATTTACAGTACTTTCCAATGAATTCTGATTAATTACCAAAAGTAGTTTTCACATTGCATTCTATTAAAACTGAAAGACACGAGAAGAAGAGAAAAATTTTTCCTAATTATTTCCGGGTTTATCTGCTGGACTTCCTCTCTTCTACAAAGATTACAGGACTTTTGTTTGTGTGAATTTTTTTTTTTTTTACTAAAATTAGCACACTGGTTATTAAACATTAATTTTGTGCTTATATGCTTTTTTTTTAAGCTGAAATAACTTGGCACCAGATCAAACGTAAAGTACCATAGTAGTTCTTTTCTTCTGATAGTAAAGCATTAGATAGTATCTTTAAATTCCTCAATTATGCAGATAACAAAAACAGAAGTATGTCTCAGTCTGCTGCCAACTTGAAACGTATGATAATCTTGAAGCTTTTAAGAGCTTTTTCACAATATTCCACTTCTTTGTTTAAAAGAATTTCATATAAATATTTTTGAGCAAAACATTCCCTACACTGCAAAACTGCAGCCAAACAGTGATTTGTAATGCCTCTTGAAAGAACGTTCAGTTAACTTTAATGGACAATAGAGCTGAGTAGGGCTTTAGAGTAGTTCACGCAGTCTACAATGTTAGTTTCCTTAAACTGGACTTAATTGAAGTGGCCTCATCCACCCTTTCCTCCACAGCTTTAATCAATCAGGATGCCTTTGAAAAGCCTAAAGAATTGGCTCCAACCTGCCAGATGGAAAACAAGTAAAGGAAAACAGGATGTGTGTACAGGAGGTCAGCGATTAGTGATGAATAATATACTGTAAATAAATGATGAGAAAAACTGAAATATGTTTATATAATTAATGTATTTAATGTAATAATGTTTTTAATTTGTTAAGCAATTTGCATTGATGGAACTGGGAGAAAAAAGGAAAATTAAGGAGAAAACAGCCAGTAATAAATTAAAAAATAATAAGAAATTAAAATGTAGAATGAGTAGAATACACATTACAAATCAGCACATATAGCAATGTGAAGGTGTAAATCTTACTTTCACGGTCAGCTGGAGGTGCCAACTCTCATCAATGAACTCATGTCTCCGCCCACTCGTTGGTTGTCTAGGTGTTTCATTGTTTGTTGCCGCCCACTGACCTAGATTTGTGTATAAAACCTGGAAGTGTCCGCTTGTTTGTACGGTTCGTTGTTTGTGTTACTATCATTTCGTGTTCCTGTAAACCCTGTGATTTCTCCCTGTTGGATTATCTGGTTACGAATTCTGCCTGGACCTGGACTCTCCCTTTGTCTCTTCTCTAGAACTCTGACTACTGGTATTGTGACCTTTTGCTTGTTTTTTGACTCTGCCTTTGTTTTTGTCTCCCATAACATCTGCCGGCGCTCGACCATTGCTGCCCTGACCCTGAGCTCAATAAAATACTGTGAACTCAACATGAACAGTATTGAACTCAAACGCCTCACGTCCTCCATTTGTAACACTTACAAATTAAAATTCACATTGCGCCTATGAAAGAAAGTGATTTTAAAAATGATTTGGTTACACTTTACAATTAGCTGTAATGTATTAACATTAAACACTAAACAATATATTTATTACAGTATTTATTCATAATTGTTAACATTAGTTAATACAAATCCAGTCATTTATTGTTAGATCATACATCATAATTTTAACAAACACAACTTTTTAAGTAATGCATTAGTAAATGCTAAAATTAGCTTCTTAGTTCATGTTAACTAATTAAAAAGTGTAAATGTTCTTTAGATAATGTAAAGTGTTACCAGCTGTTCTTATTACTGAATTTGTGATTGTTGTCTGTCAGGTAAAGCAACTTACACTAGTGAGAAGCAGCAGGCGTAACAGTAAAGACATGAACACTACAAACACTGCATGTGTGTGACCAGCATGTGACCTTTCTCCCAGAAGGTTATGGATGGCTCCTTGTGAAAGTCCATAATGGCAAACAGATCCTGGAGTATGGAGAAAAGGAATGCCGATGCACATTATTTACTTGTGAAACCTGGAAAATGTCTGTGTCAAATTACAGTTAGATTCAGAGAGGCAGATGTAAAGGCCCTAGAGCATCATAATTTATGAAAGTCATTTGACTTGGTTTGAGCATAGGAAAAAGTCATGTATACCACAAGCATGTATAGCATGTATACCACAAAGAAACTCAGAAATTCCTGGATGAGTACACTTTTTATGCATAATATTTGTGTTATGTTCTATAGTTCATGTGCGGACACGCACTACTAATTTAATTTGACATAAAAAAAATGTAAAAGAGCAATGACAATAATAATATTTTTAATTATTTTAAAATAATTTCTCCTTATGATGTCAAAGCTGAATTCTTCAGTGTCACATGTTCTTTCAAAAATAAATCTACTATGCTGATTTGGTGCTTTTCAGTTATTGATCTACTGATCTATTATTAACAATGGTTTGTTATTAATTAGTAAAGAAGATTCAGTATAAAAATATATTCTATTTTGGCTTTAAAATATATTAGTTTTATATTTTCATAG
>JAUMHR010000079.1:3868163-3881214 GCA_032361145.1 Enteromius fasciolatus
AGTTTCTTTAGATAACAATTAATCAAGGTCATTGATGAGATTTTGACAGTTTTTATATTTCATGTGTGTGTGTGTGTATATATATATATATATATATATATATATCAGTAGTCAACATCTGAAGTGGTTTGAAATCTATGTTGTCTGGGAGGATCTGTTTACAGTATAGTAACAGTGACAGTATAGTTTAAGTTAAGGAAGCCATCAGTCTGAATACTGTTTTATAATTAAAATAATTCTGATATATCATAATCTATAAAAGTTTAAATGATGTATTTAAATAAAATAAAGTCAATCTTTTAATCATTTTTTTGGCTAATTGGTGGCTAATTTGTATTTTATTCGTATGTATTTGTAGGGCATGCTTTGCTTTACTGTGATGTGACATATATTCTAAAGTACCATGCATTTAAATGTATTTATTTAATTAAATTGATTTAGTGGTTTTCTGTGTTGTTGATGTAGCTAACATTCACATTTCTGTTGTTTTAGTAGAAAAGGCAAATATATTACTAGCAAGACCTTCAGATTCGATGTATCAGTACCAACATGATGTATGGGCAAGTTCTCCACCATCAAGGCAGGGAGGAAGATCTTGTTAATCTCAACATTGGAGGTACCCAGCACAAGGTGGAGCGCTGCCTTCTCCTCCGGTTCCCCAACACTCGTGTGGGTCAGCTAATCCAGTGCTGCAGCGATGCCGCAATCCTGGAACTCTGTGACGACTACAGCCCTGCTGAGCAGGAATACTACTTTGACAGGAGCCCGCAAGTCTTCCACTGCGTTCTGAACTTCTACCGTACAGGACACTTTCATGCTCTGGAGGAGCTTTGTGTGTTTTGCTTCAGTCAGGAGATCGAATACTGGGGCATCGGCGAGTTGGATCTGGAAGCCTGCTGTCTCGAATGGTTCCTGGAGCGCAAAGATGAGCGGGAGCAGAATGCATCTGGCCAGTCTAGTAATGCAGCGTCATCTGGAGAGATCTCGGTTGTAGGCAATGACCTGTGGAGGTTTGAGGGCATGTGGTGTTCAAATGTGCGCAAGGTTATGTGGCAAACTCTAGAAGATCCCAATCACTCCAACTGTTCCAAAAGCGTAGCTGCGGTTTCCGTCCTGGTCATTTTGACCTCAATTGTGGCCATGTGTATCCACAGTATACCCGAATTCAGGTATGCAACTGATAGTGAACATTCTGTCCTGGACTCTCTGGAGATCATCTGTATCATTTTCTTCTCAGTGGAATTTGTCCTGCGAGTCATAGCAGCTCCTCAGCCGTGGAGGTTTTTGGGAAACCCTCTGAACATGATTGACATAGCTTCTATCTTGCCTTTCTATGTGACGCTGGCCTTTGAAAGTTTGGATGAAGAAGATGGGGAGGAAAACCAACATCTGGTAAACCTGGGCAAGGTGGTTCAGGTTCTGCGGTTAATGAGGGCCTTCAGGGTACTAAAGCTTGCTCGACATTCAGAAGGAGTGAGAGCTTTTGGAGAAACTCTAAAGGACTGCCAAAGCGAGGTGGGTCTGCTCATTCTATTCATTACTGTTGGAATATCGTTCTTCTCGACTTTTATCTACTACACTGAAAAGGAAGACGCTTCATCCAAACTCTCTTCTATTCCTATTTGTTGGTGGTGGGCCATTATTTCAATGACTACGGTGGGCTATGGGGATGTATATCCACAGACAGCGGCTGGGAGAATTGTAGCTTCACTTTGCATTCTCTGTGGGTTGCTTGTAGTTTCTTTACCAATCACCATCATCATGAACAACTTTTCTAAGTACTTTGAAAAGAATTCACCCAAGAGGCGCCTTTCAGAAGATAAAACTTAAGAAAATGTCAACGGTTTAAAATGTCGGCTTGCTTATGCAAACTTCAGAAACATCTTTGTGGTCGTTTCAAAGAAAATATTTTTTGGAAATCTTTACTTTAATAAAAAAACATCTTGGTATTAAATACTTCATTTAAGAACATCCACCAGCCCCTCAAAGTCAAGTCAAATGAAGAACAAATAAAAAAGAGCAGCACAAACTTCTTTCTTTTCTTCAAAAATGTTTAATAGTCGTTCTATGTACAACAAATTATCATACTTAATATTCAGTTATTCAAAGAGGCAGATTGATCAAATCTGAAATTAGGCAGAATACCGAAGCAAAACTAAAGCAGAGAAGGACCAAACCCTTCATAAAATCCTCATCTGCAAAAAAAACAACATTTTATATTTAGATATGTGAATATGACTCAATAAATTAGAAATAAAAAAGCAAATTAATCTTACAAATACCAAACTATTTGTAAAATGCCAAAACAACTAACAGCAATGAAACATCAAATCATACATTCAGTTTTTGTTTTTTTTAAGATCCTGCATGCTGTCATAGCTCTATAAAATAATCTTGACAAAGTTCAAATAAACATGGGTTAGAGCAAAATAATAATAATAATTTAAATTAAGCATATATTCATTTATCAATATATGTATTTTTTTCTAAATAAATAATGTATATTTGGCATTAGACTCATCCTTATTATTGATATATTTAATGATTCAAAACAAGTTTGAAGCCAAACCATTCTCAAAAACTCACTGTTAATAGCCCATATATGAGAGGTCTCACTTATTCAAACCACATTACATCAGATGTGCTGAAAAACAAAACAAAAAGTAAAAAATCCCTCCCCTTGACAAATTAGTCATGAGAAACTAAGACCAAAAATATTTTCATACTGGGGTTATGGTAAACCTTTGAGACTAAAAAACTGCCTTGAATTCCACCTCACGCTCTGAAAAGTCAACGGAGCACCACAGACAGACCTTAACATCCTAAAGAATCATTACTTCCACATACTCCACCAATGAAAGGATGTCAAATTGTGTCTGTGCCATGATCAATGAAACCCTTCAGGTTATTGCTGAACAGGCAGCGAAACATCTGTACTTAACTTCTACAGCTGAACATTTATTCAACTGCCTATAATACTGTGGTTTCTTTGCAGAGAAGCCTTAAATAGGTGGACAACTAACAAATGAAAGGGAGCGTGGGGTAGAGAACAACTGATAAAGGGTATAATATTTAATTTCTTAATTATAAGCAATTATATATATCTTCAAAATATAATCATGCCATTTGAAGGGCAGACAGTGAGGCCTATACACTACTGAACATATTATTTCTGTATGAGTGTGAGTATATGCATGTTGATTGTCCTGGTAAAACCAATCCATGCCTATATGAATCCAACACATCTCTATGACAAAAGCACCAGTTTAAACCTCTCAAATGTCTCAGTGTGTTTTTAAACAGTTGTTTACATTGTTTCACATTTTCAGTAAAAGAAATAACAGCATTGTTCATAGAACAATAGCTGTCTTTGCATTATGGAGGAACTGACCCTCAAAGAGGAGAATCGGAAACTAACACAACCTATTAAAGGGCTTCCCTGCAGTACGTCAGTAAACTGAAAGTGGCAGCGCAGTTTTTGTTTTCTGTTTTTTTTTTTATGTTTGCGATGCGGCTTTACTGTATATCTGTGCACACACTGGCCACAACTTTATACAATGTTTTTATAGGCAATAAATATATTCAGGGGAAGTAGTGAATAAATAAACTGCAACCATGTTAAAAAAAGCAGCATTGCTGGTCACCAGCATGTTGTGGACATTTTGATGTGAAAAGTGTCTTTTTTAACTATCTTAACCAGCAGAATTGCCGTGTAGATGCAAATGCAGTAACTACAGAAACCTGGAAAAAAAAAATTGTAATAATCTGAGGATAGTTGAGCCAAATTGTAAAAAGTCCAGATTTCAACTGTAGATTGGTTTTGAAAATAAAAGGTTGTTCATGCATTTTGCCTTTGTAGGCCAACCTACATCAACCATCTTCACTAGACAAATCAGACTAAAATTAGTTTTTTTGCTGGTGAACAGCAAAGCTATGCTGGTCCACCAGCTAGCCCAGCATCATACCAGCTCTAAATCATCTTTTCAACAGGGCTGCAAGGCATATTTTGTTTATCAATAAAATCTATTCACAAAAATGGGTAAAACATATAGTTTCTGTGAATAAACATTTCTTCTGAAACTCAGAAAGTCAGACTAGAGTTGCTGCATAGTAGAAAGGCATGACAAATCGCTCTGTTTGCCTTGAACTGATTGCAGAGAGACTCAGTGCTAGTAGAGAGACTTTACTAGCGCTAGTGTAGTGTCCTGCCATAAATACCACACACTAAGAGGTAATGACACCATGTGCCTGCCATGTATTTATACACTATTGCACATTCTGGCAAGTCTGGTAGAGTGTGTAAGCACACCAGGTGGACACTGGCATTTAGTCTGATACTGTATGTTGACTTGTAGAGATGAATAATGTGAAGCCCTCATGTGTCCGTCATAACAGAGGACAGATATAGATCAAAACTGAAGTTACCTGCATTTAACACTTTCCTCAATCTTAAGGTGCGGTCACACTAATTGCATTTCATGGTGCAATGAATATGGGCAACAGGATATAATGTCACATAGCTATAAATAAATAATCACAAATGAGTTTGTAATCAATCCAGGCTTATTGGAATACTGTTCCTAAAAATGCCTATTGAATGCCTATGAAGCATCAATTTTTGTTCAATTGTCTACAGTACTTGCAATTTGTCTTTTACAGGACTCATTCTTAAACTTCTTAAACTTAAAGTTAAACTTCAAATTATATGCTATACCGGGTGCACTACTGAGCAAATTTACTGTCTAATCATGTCATGTAATGCAGTCATCAAAACGTGTGTGTTTACAAATCATGTACAATGATAAAAGTGTTCTGAGGTCAGAACATAGTGTTGCACAAGAAACCACACACAAATGAGTCTTTATAAGTCGATAGTCTGCCCCGTATTCATAACAATGAAAAAAAAGTTGTTAAAACTGCAATATCGAGGCCTCCACTGATAGAAATCAGAAATCTCTCATCTGGGCCCTTGGAATAATCCTAACCTTGTCCCCATTACTGCACTCCAACACTTTTAGAGTTCTGCGAAAATGTAAGTAGGCACGTTTTTCCAACAAGCAACTTTCCAATAAGTTGCTTGAAATATTGAATTATATATTCGATCTACTCCACCTTCATATCACGGCAAACTAGCTTTGAGGTCTTTATTCGAAGACTTCACACTATATGAATTTGCAGATCCAAGTTGACCAACTTTACAAATGTATAGTTGTTAAAGTTTAATGTGACCGCACCTTTAGACTTCCATATTGATAAAACTATATTAATACCCCTAATAACTTTAAGTATTTACCGTATACTGAACACATCACTATCACACAGTCCTGATGAAGTACAGAACCCAAATTTGCACACATAATCCAAGATTATGTTCTAAGCAAAAAATCTTTATCAAAATATCAATATCCCATCAATCATGCATCTATTTTAGCATTTTTTAGTCCCTACATGATCAGAAATGCATGACAAGAAATAATACTGCAGGGTTTCGCCAGTCTTTGACCATAAGCGACATTTCCTCTGCATAAGTCGTATCTCATGCAAATCATTTTAAGTCTCCAACACTGATTATAAGGCACCTATGGATGTTTCCACCTTTTATAATCACCAATATCTAGATCTCTACTTAAAAAAAAAAAAAGACAGACACATGTGTCAGGTGATGGCACTCTACAACTATTTACATTTACACAAGCAGCGATACATCTAGCCACAACTTGTCAGCACTGCCTGAACACATTATTTTATGACAATGTCTTTTTAAAACAGGGCTGGAAGATTCTCTGAAAAAGGGACCTAGTTGTAAAGTACTCTTAAACTGGACTAAAATATGCAAATCTTTGAGAAAGACACCTGTCCTGGGGCTATAATATTTTAGCTGTTATATATTCATATAAAATGTGCAAGATGATAACTGTACCTCAGTGTACATATTTAGCAGCAGTTGGTAGCATGTCAATATCTTCCCACCGACTTACAGTTGCCGTGAAAAAGGAAACACAACAGCCGTGAAGAACAAACTCAAGCAAATAAAATAAAAATTGTAATCACTGTTTATATAAGTTTATATAACTTCCTCTCAAACTATTTGAACCAATTATAAAGCATTGATCATTTCTTTGTGTATGTAGTGCTTTCAAAACACTGAGACAGCAATTCTGAGCCACTGCAGCATTACACACTCAACATATCTCACGTCTTCAAGGGATAGTTCACCCTAAAATGGAATCATTTACTCATGCAGACTGCTTTCGTCCTTGCAGTGAGGTATGGTGACCCAGCCTTTAGTCCTACCATCTGATTTATTTTAAAACTTGCCAGTAATTGGTACCATTTTTTTCCACTGTGTAAAAATAATCTGCCTGGATAATTTACTAAAGAGCTTATTTTGTGCTCAGTATGGGAATTAACCAATGGAGATCAAGATAAGAAGATGATAGTAAATAATTTTAGGTTGAACTATACCACTAATCATTGCCAAATTGACTTTTTCCTTTATGAGACGGAATATACTTCTAAAACGAGCTTTGACATTTATTGACAATTCCTTCTCTTCTTCTGATTCTTCTTCAATTTTTTTTTTTCCTTTTTATTTTATTTTTGTTAATTTTTTCTTTTTTTTTGCAAGAGCAGGGCAGTACATTCACAATGCTTTTTGCTTAAGATGCTGTAAGGCTGCCAGGTAAAGCAAATAGCTAAAAAGCCAGGGATTTATATGCTGCTTTCCAACGCCATATGATTGTAAGCAGCAGTTTATGCTGAGAGGATAGACAGTACCGCCATCTCTGGACATTTAGGCCTGCAACCAGGGGGGAAAAATCCCGGAATCACAGTTGTAGAATTGATCATTGTGCCAGTAAAAGTCAACTGCTGTTAAATAGCTGTTGTATTTACAAATATAAGGTACTGAATCTAATGCTGTTGTTGGTTATCATTTAATCCACAATCAAGGTAACCTAGAGCCAAATGAAAATTAAAAAGCAGAGTTGTTGTAACCCAACTTAAAAATATGGTATTTGAATTCAACGATTCATCATAGAGACCCCTATTGCAGACCCTGGGTTTCTGTTCTCAAAAGTGAGAAGGCAGATGGGCACATTGTTGTGCAAATGCTGGACTGTTATACTGTGATATATAAAAATCATAACTGTCTAACCTAAAACACATGATTTTCGTTTAAACAAACCAGTGACCGGTATATGATAATCCAAGATGCATTGAGACACCATGTTAAACCTCCCTTTAAAAAGTCCACAGGTGGTTTATAGTGCTGTGCAGAAAGGAGAGGAGGGGGCTTCTACATTTTAGAGTATAAAGCAGCACCATTTACAGTAATATTATTAAAGTTTCTTTTGCACCTTTATATGTCACAGACTACCTTGAGTGGTGAACATCGAGGAAGATTGGTGTTATAAATACTTCTCTGTAAATGTTTTTGTGTAAAACAGGCGGTCAGTCAATGAAAGTCAAGCTGTGACTGAATGATATCAAGGCCTTTTTGGGCTAAATGAACCTTTAAACCTTAGCAATTAAATAAAATAATTTCTTAAACTCTCTCTGACAGTGTGGTTAAGTCCAGATCTAGATTCTGGATCTGTCAACCCTGAAGCTAAAACTAAATTGAAGTCTAGAAGCAAAACCTTCATGCAAATCCCCAACAGCGACAACATCACGAGGATTGCGATCAACATTTCCGTTGGAAATACAAATGTGGATCATTTAAAAAGTAGAACTGCTTTGTACAACCTTTTAAGCAGTAAAGATTTTGCAATCGTAAATTGTGATCTTATATTTGCTTATTTAAATCTAAACTCCATACTAAGTCAAGTGTTGAGTCATTTTATTTTTCTATGTGGGAGTGACGCCATGGATGACTATGTTGTGACATTAGCTTTGTGCCAGTGCTATAGAATATATTTTCTGAAAGGAGTGTTAACTGTGCCTGTGCTGAAGGCTAGACTTTGGCTTTGTTCAGACAGGCAGCAAAATTCCGATTTATTTTTATAATTTTTTTTTAGAAACTTTTTATCTGATGTCTCCAAACTACATCCATTTTTTGTCCGTTGAAAACCTTTTAGAATGTGTCTGAACAGTCAGATTACACTACAGATTACAGAAAGTAGTTTTCATTAGTTCGGAAGTATCACATACTCTTTGTCGCTAAATTTAAACTAAATTATATGACATTTGCCAGACAAAGGGGACATGGAAATAAAAATTATATTTCTTAGCAAAATTTATAATTGCGGTCCTCACAGAAACTTTTGCAAAAAGCAAAAAAAAACATTTAAATAGTGCCACCACATATCAACACAAATGTTTTGTGAGGGAATTAAAAAAATGATCAGGGAATCCCAAAATTTTCATGCAAGAATGCAAACATTTAGTGAGAGAAATTAACTTTTTTTTTTTAAGAAATTAACAAAGTCTCTCATTGGAATGCCAACGTTTTGTGAGAGAATGCAATTTATTTATTTAATTTTATTTTTGCAAATGCTTTGTTAATGTTTTGTCAAATAATACAAATGTTCACAAATGTCCAATGCAAGAATTACGTGAGAAACAGAAACGTTTTGTAAGAAACTACAATGTATTTTTATTTTATTCTTTGGACGAAGCAAAAGTTTTGAATGAGAGAAAAGAGAACGCAACATTTTTGTGCAAACCTTTTTGGATGTTTTGTGAAAGAATACAATCTTTTGTAAAAAAACAAAAACAAAAAAAAACATCATAGATTCTTAGATCAAAACAAAAGTTTTCAAACATTTTGCACCAAAAAAAAAATGCTTTTTAGAAAAATATTTCTCAGGGGAATACAAATGTTCTGTGGGTAAATTAAAAACGTTTCGTGAGAGATGCAATGCTTCTCAGGGGAATGCAAAAGTTTTGCGAGTGAACGCAGATTTTCTCAGGGGAACGCAAACATTTTCTAAGACCACAGTTTTATGAGAAAATGCAAATTCCACATGGAAGTGATTTGTGTTTTTGTTTTGTTTTTTGGCGAGAGAACATAAACGCATTGAAATATAATTTTTCCATCACCATGTCCCATAATATTCATGTCATTAATAGTGAGCAAGTGATTTCGGACAAAGCATATGTATGAATGTTAATATAAGAATTGCTAATATGAGCTAATCACTCGCACGCTTCTTATGAGTTCAGCACCGTGGCAGGATCTCATGATAACTGCCCTCTTTGCATCATGCTGATGCTTATAACTACTATTGCAACTGCCTCCTAACTGTGTCCTAAAAATGGGATGTAAAAAACGGATTTGTGTGCGGTGTGAACAAAGCCTTAGTTTTGGCCTCTGCGTTTACTAAAACTGATTTACAAATTGGTTTGCAGTAGCTGCAGGTCTTGCATTGAACTCTGTTTGAGGCATATATAAACTCACCACTATTCTCAGCTCAGAGTATATGATGAGCAGAGGAAGAATACTTGTAACAGATGGGAGAATGTGAACGAGTGCAGCGGTGACATGGAGCAGAATGGATGTACCCTGTTGGTGAAGCACACTGGTGAGGCATAGTATATGTGTGTTTCATAAGCGGGTTTGGGCTTCAGGGATGTAGATCTCTATGCTGTCGGCCCGCTCTGTAACTGAACTCTGGCGGAAAGAAGCAGCCCGTTTTGCAGCCAGGAGCCTGCGTCGGGCCTCTTGCCTCTGTCGGTCTTGCAGATCCAGGGATCGCTCACGCATCATAGCTCCACGACCTTTAGGAGGCCTCTTTGTAATGGGAGGCGGCCATTTTCTTTCCTGAGGTAAAGAAGTAGATTTGATTATCATTTGCTTGGTTTATTATTTGTCCCTTGATTAAAACAATCAATTGAACAGCGGCATCAGCATTAGTAATACATAAAATAAAACATTATTTTATAAAAGTTCTATTTTTGGGCAAATTTAAAACCACAAAACAAGAAGTTAAAATGAATAAGCCTCAGGCTGAAGGAAATGTGGAAAAAAGCTCAAACTAATCTTTCAGCTGTGCTGACATTCTGGATTCGATATAAAGAATAGCATACAAGAGAAGAATGTTAATTTCTTCTTAATGTCAAAGTCAAAAAGCAAAAGTATATATATATATATATATATATATATACACACACACACAGTCTGTGATGTTCAGTGTACCTTCTTCTCTGGACTCTCCGCTATCCTCCACTCATTACTCTTGATTTGCTGCAGCTCATCAAACTTGGCAGTGACATCATCGATGGAGAGCTGCAAGAGATCCCAAAACCCAGCCAGGTCCTGAGCCGTGGGGCGGGGCATAGCGCTGGGGTCCTGCACACAACATAATGGCCCGGTTTCACAAAAACGGCTTAGCTTAAGCCAGGACTAGGCATTAGTTTAATTAAGATATTTAAGCAACTTTTACAAAAATGCCTTATAAGAAAATATTACAGGTGTACATCTTAACACAGAACTGTGTGTTAAGATATGTCAGAGCAAGATATTTTCATTTGAGACAGCTCAAATATGCAATTTAGTCTGGGACTAGCTTAAGCCTTGTCTGTGAAACTGGGGGTATGTGTCACAGCCTTCTCAAAGAACAAGAACAGTTATCAGTTACACCTTTACTCATAAGTATACACACCCCTTGGAGAATCTCATGAATGTCTTTAAGAGAAAAAAAAATATGTATAATCAATTTTCAAAAATAAGAGTGATCATTACAATGCTTTTTTGGTTTTTATTTAGTTCTGTGGCAACAAAGCTATTTGGCATACATGTGTTATTTGCATACACTCACATGATTGTTATCATATGTTGTCTATGGAGCATAAATTAATGTTTTTAGCATATTTAGCCAATAGTTGTGTGAGTCCTCAGTTTGTCCTGAACAGCGAAGCTGCCCACTGTTCTTGACAAAAATCCTCTGGGTACAGAAAGTTTTTGTGCTTTTGTCAAGTGCTACCCGTTTGCGCTCTTCCCTCGGTTGTGCAGTAATATCGAGATCCAGCTTTGCCACTCAGGACAACTGAGAAACTCATACACTATCGATTATCACAAAAGCCAATGAGCAGGAAGCAATGCATGTCATTTTTTTAAGAGAATTATTTGTTTACTTTTTCTTGGGTTAGGGAGGTTTTTCTGGGCCTTACAAAATAATATTAATAATAATGATAATAATAAAAAAAATATATGAGAAAGAAGTATAAACCTTAAATAAGGTCATTATTTATCATTATTTATGCATCACTAAGCCAAGTGCTCTGAGTTAATACATTTTCCTGAATAATCACTAGAGGTCACTGTGGTCCATCATCTTGTTTCCAAACAATGACTATTTGACCATGTCATGTCCACTGATCACATTAGCATTAAAATAGCGCAATAACATATCTTATGTTAAAAACATGGATGTGTGATGAGCTAATTGAGCAATTTACAATGTACTGTATATACTGATCGGAATGGGAGTACATAGTAAAACTGTTCATTTTCTGTAAAACTAATTTATTGAACCATTATTACAGTTACAAGTGTAATAGTTAATTCTGGTTATATCTTCTCATCTCTGTTTACAACGCTAAGCTAAACTGTTCAGTCTTGTGGAAGCTCATACTGAAGAGGACATGCTGGTGTCTGCCTGTCCGTGTGAATGTATTACAACATCCATCATTTCACAATCTCTAGAGAGAGAGGCAGACAGAAACAATCACTGACCACTAAACAAACCCTTTAAAGTGTCATTCAACCCACAAAGTACCAATTAATGTCAGGATCTTTTTCTTTCACACAGCCTGAAACCGGTTAACGCTCTTTTCAGACTGAAATTATATTCAGAGGAGATGACATTGCAACTAATAAATGTGTACTTCAGTCAACTATACAGAGTAAACATACTTGTTAAACTATATATGTGTGTGTGTGTTTTCAGTAAAAGGATACATTTACTTTATATGTAAAAATGCTAAATATATTTAGATCTATTATAACATAATATCTTGGTTTAGTGTGTTTTAAAGGTTTTTAAGCATAACAATCAAACTTAGTACTTCCAATGTGATTTTATTATTATTATCAAATGTATTGGCTTATAGATTGGTAACACTTTTTTAGGTAACACTATTTCCCTCAATAATTTTTTAATTTGCTGCATATTAATAGTTAGTAAGGTAGTTGTTAAGTTTAGGTACTGGGTAGGATCAGGGATGTAGAATAAGGCATTAATAAGCGCTTAGTTAGCACAGATAAATGGCTAATATTCTAGTAATAAACATACTAGTGTAACCTTAACATGAAGTGTTACCTAAGGATCTTTATATATATATATATATATATATATATATATAAAATGTGAAAACAATATAAGATGCTAAAGCTTATATAAAACCTTAAGAAATTTGCTTTTCACATAAAAACAAAAGCTTACAAGAAAATATTGTGTATTTAATAAATGCAAGGTAAACACTCTCACAAATACTTCTTGATGAACTGCCTGTCAAAGAGATAAACTAAATCATTTATGACAGAACTGGTGCATGGTTGATGTATTTTATTATGCAAAAGGAGCATTAATTTATATCTCATGGGGATCGTAGAAATGCCACATACCAGATTTTGCTGACACAACCAGTAAAATTGCTGGAATTTCTGGGACATGAGGAGGTGAGCACTGCCCACAGCACTCCGGATCTTCCCAAGAACTGTAAGACATAATTAGATAGAAATATATGCATTATTAAATAGAATTATGTACATATATATATTAATAAAATAAAAATATAATAAAAAAATAAAAAAATATATATATATATATATATATATACAAACACACACCCACAGCTTTTGTGGACATTGTTTTTTTTATTAAAAAAAATAAGACATTTTTTAGACAGAATTTAGTAGGAATTGATTAGAACAGACCAATGTAAAATATAACGGCCTGGTTTCACAAACGGGGCTTAGCTTAATCCAGGACTAGGCATTAGTTAAATTAAGATATTTAAGCAACTTTTATAAAAATGCCTTATAAGAAAATATTCCAGGTGTGCATCTTAACACAGAACAATGACACTGACATGTTTTAAGATATGT
>JAUMHR010000079.1:3909451-3923793 GCA_032361145.1 Enteromius fasciolatus
CTTAAGCCTTGTCTGTGAAACTGGGGGTAAAGCTAAGGCCTCGGAAGGCCATCTGCATGCAGCTAGAGCTGAAGTACACAACCCAGACTCAGCAATTCTGCAAATTGTTAAAAAAGAGCTCAAAATGATCCAGAAAGAACTGAAACAGTTCTAGAGACCTAAGTAAAAATCACCCTTCTGCACATCATACAGCCAGACCATGACCACCTCCGAGATCTTTGACCAGCGTGAACCACCAGGATAGACTCTATCTACTCTGGATCACCTCTAACCGGAGGTGCAACACTTCCTGGCCCTACAGCCAGGACCCATCCGATTGAAGCGCCAGCAGCATAAACAAGTCATCATAAGGAATTCTCAGATCCAGAGTCTGACCAAAAAAGACTGATCGCTGCCATAGCCACCAAATAGGGCCGGGATGACACTCCCCACACCTACTACAACAGACTTTGATGGAGCTTACAGTAAACCTGGGATGGGGAGAGGACACCAGCTTTTAGCTTTCCTCTGAAACCTCCACCCCATTGTAAGCCACCATATAGACATTACAGCCTACCACACTGTGCCTATACAAAATTGCGTGACCTGATACAGAAGGTCTTTCACAAACACAAAGCCTCCGCCAAAATGTGTTTTTAAGACCCCACTGATTCTGAACTACACAACCCAAAATCCAAAGGCACCAGAAGGCACCCAGTATTGCCACAATGCAAGGCCAGTTCACAGAAAGCCACAAGACAGCGGAGGGTGGGCCATCACCATGGCAATAGACCCAGGTTCCAGACCAACCACTGACAGGAGCCATGGAAAAGGCCTGCGAACACAGCAATGCACTGCAACATCTTCCTCTATGCCTCCTTCACACAGGTACCAAGTGGAGGCTGCACAAAGACCGCTGGACACACCTACTTCTACTGTATGTTACAGGAGTTGCTGACACTAGCAAAAGAGCTCCTTAAACAAAACTCAACTGAGAAGCATTAGGAAGGACAAACTCCAGCCCCTCTGCTTGAAGCAACACAGGATCAGACCCCTGTAAGGGAGGAGCATCCATTAAAACCAGTTGACACCCCAGAAGCAGCCAGACAACATTGGACTGCAGCACAAGCTCTAGGACTCGCACCTTGCAACAACTTACATTACCAAAGCACAAAGCCTGAAAGCATCCACCATGGCACAACAACCACTCCTGGAGGCAACTAACAACCCGAGAGCCACCACTATTCCCCAGCCATGATGGCAGGTGCATCTCTGATTATTCTGCAACTTCGACGTCTCCTGCTGTTATCTACTGGATGGACAACAAAGTTCAAAAAGGGGGGAATTAAGTAGCAAGGGGGGAATCAGGCGCAAACTATTTGTTACATTTAACAAATTATCTTTAATACCGCTTTACCCAGCCCAAGGGGTAACTCAAACTGCAACTATGAGGGTCTGTGGACCCTTCCCCCGATAGGCAGCCTCAGAAAGGCAAAATAGGCCCCTGATTCCATGGCAACTGACTGATAACACTGGTTTATTGCTTGAAGGAATGTGAACAAAACAACTCTGACTAGTTCTGCCTTTTGAAAAGACAATGGACTTTTCCCTAAATTAATTCACAGGAAAACTTCCTTTGAGTGAAGACATATCCTTCAGGTCATTGTTATTGTCCTTGTATATTGTCTTGTGTATGGTATACTGTTTTATGCATGTTTTTGATAGATAACCAGCTAATATCACCTCATAATATCAACACATTTTGTGTTTGGTATCTAAGAACTCGTTTTCTAGACCTTTTCTAGATCTAATTGAGAGTGTATGTTATATGTTGATGTCTTTGCAACATTCAGTGTTTAAGAATTCCTTCTAATTTTTATATAAACCTCCAATCCAGTGCATATGCAAATTGCCATGCTTAGAAACAAAGAGCCATAAAAGTTCCCTCCAAAGGACACTCAACAAACTATTGGCTCTTTGACCCACAAGAGGTGTGACCTCAACATGTTTCAAAAGGCCCCACGGGGGTGACCTGTCTCGCTTTTTGCTTTTTTTTGCCCCCACCATCTCTGTCGTCTCCTGACTAAGCCCTTGGGACCGATGCAAATGACCTAGATGCAGTGCAGTCTCCAGATGAGGATTTAACTTCATGGCAACACCGGGCAGAGGCCTTGACTTTCCATGTAACTCAGGATCCACAGATCGTGACAGACCTCTCTCAGCTATCCTTTCATCTTCCAATCATCAGAGTTAGGACATCTTTGGAATTCATCCCTCTTCAAACCAGGAAAATATGATTGCCAATCCAAAACCTTGGAACCATCAGGACTTTGAGCATTGGACCCTCACCAAAGAGGCACTGCAAGTATCGTACATATAACTAAACGAAACAGAGTTTTAGTATTAGTTATAGAACCTGTTATGAATGGCACTGTGGTTCTACAGGTGGTCAGCTGACTCTCTTTTCATAACTTCAATTTTTGCTTTTCCTAATGGTTTACCCTTAAGCCTTCTTTGCACTTTCTCAATGTGTGAGTGCATTTATACTTGTAAGTTAACATAGCGTTAATACAATTTTTGCACAAATTAAATTTTTTTGCCTTGCAAATTAATGTTGCTCTTCAACCATTGCTTCATGCTCTAATGCAGTTATACCGTAAGAAGGTATTTTTCTATGGCATTTTTCTTACGGGGGCCCAAGGCCACTGCTTGGTTATAGGGCCCAGGATTTGGTGCTACACCCCTGCTAGCTGTTGTCAGACTCCTTGAACAGACAATAATCTCACTGCATTATAACAATTAATGACTATGTTTGGAAATGTAAACTGATATTTCCAACTGACACGCTTCCACAAAAGATAGAAATAACTGACTTAAACAACGAGTCACAAAATGGTTGATAATCTTCCTAGTCAATGCACATTGCATTGTGGGATACAGTCACTCACATGATATGCTCTATTTAAAGCTACATATGTTCAATAAATGAACTGTAGTGGGTCATCTGGATATTCCATGCATACAGTATCTCTTATCACTACAGACGTTTGTTTGTTCAACCATGAGTGCCCTGTGTATATGTCTACTAACTCTCAGAGTAGACTGTTAGGGTAGGTTTAGGGTTATTAGAATAAGTTGTCTTATACTTGCAAACTGTTTGATAGTCAGTATGTTGTATGTTGTGGGCTCATCAAAATAAAGTGTTAGAAGATTTTAAACAGACAGTCTATTAATACTCTAATAACTGCTAGTTCACGTGTAGTTGCAAAGTTACTTACTATTGATATATGTCTAAAGTGGACTATAAAAATACAGTGTTACCCATTTTTTCAATCCCACCATCTTGGATCATTTATTTTGCTGTAGCAATGCATTATTTAGGGCAAAAAGCCAAAAAATGTTCTTCTCTGAGTTTCAACAAATTTATGATTTGTTTCAGAGATACTTGTATGGTGAATCAGACATATGACAAAATGATTGAATAGATGGCTTGAAACACAGGTAGGTGAATGGAGAAAGGGATGTCATTTGTCCATCGTAACTGTAGAGGTGGAGGACGATTTCGAACACCACACTTGAGGTGGAGGTGGAGATCTGAGGTTAGAGCCTGATTACCTTTTTTCCTCAACATACATACATACATACATACAGTGGCAATGCCCCCATGAATGCATAGTGGATGTCATCATAGTATAACACTCCAGTTATTAACATTAGTAACTAAACTTGGTTACCTGAGATAACAGGAATAATCATTGCATTTATGATGCTTGCGTGAAACTCTGTTTTTTACTGCAAATACTGAAGCCTGATTTGTTAAAGTGTGTGTGCAGCTGCACAAACCTATGGCAGTTCACCTCACCAAAATTTTGTGAGTCAACTATGTAAGTCGACAGATAATGACAGTGCATCAGAATCACATCAGGGCACTGTCATGAGGGCCTTAAAAAACATATGCTAGTGAGATTCACGCCACCAGTTGGAGCACTCATTTAAGACCAAGCCACTTACTTGACAAGATCTATGTCTGTAAGAATGTGCAAGAATGTCCTTGTAAAACCTGACAAAGGTCAGCTGACTGCTTCTCAAATATCCCCAAGGCCACTGGACCAAGCCCATGACGAGTCCATCCTCCTAGTGGAGTAGGCCTTCATTAATAGACTGAACTAACTGATGTGTAAGCCAGGCCAATCGAATCAACTATCCAGTAAAGCACACAAAGAGCTGCTCTGACTTCCACTTAATGCCCCTTTTGGGCAAATTAAGTTAGCCCTGCTTGTCCACAAAGAGCTATAGAAAGATGACCTGCTCTCTGAACAGACTTTAGACACCTTAGGCACTTTTGGCCCAAACTCCAAACAGGAAGACACATTTTGACAAACGTTAAAGCAAACTGGTGGCAGGGGCTTTAAGTTGGCCATTTGGAGCAGTTAGAAAAAGGGCCTTAAAGGTCCTTGAGGACTGTAGATGCAGGTTAAATTTTCTGGCTCCCAACTTGACAATTTCTTACTACCGAATGGCCAGCCAGGGCATGGTTTGTTGGGATAGTCGCTACATATACAATGAGAATAGAAGGGGTGCAACTGTTATCCAGCAGCCCTTGTAAAAATAACAGAATGGAAAATATCCCACAAGAGGATGCAAATGGCACACCAGTTGGAGAAGACATACTGGCCTTTATGGGATTTTTTATATAGGCAATTGGTTCTGGTTATTTGGTGGGCTGAAATGCCTTAGTTTTGTGCGGCTGTAAAAAAAATGTTAACAAATCAGGCTTCAATATTCCGAGGAAAACTGAGTTTCCCCCAAAAAGTCATAAACACAATGAGAGAGACCATTTTAACAGTGAATTACAATGAGCTAAAATCATTCAGACAACATTCTAGTAAAAAATCCAGATCTGCTGTCACTTGGTTACTCTTTCAGTCGAATCACTTCGACGTTACATATGGGAACTTGCCAGAGAGAACAATTGACTTTGAGCTTTAAACAAAAGGCCAATTAATATTGGCATGCATTTGATTGCGCTAAGGTGCACGTCATCACTGCTTAAGTATAAGAGGGCACGAGCGGAATGCACCTGCAGATTTTTGCTTCAGAGCCTTCACCGTCTGAGCTGCTACAGGAGACCCCCTCTGCAAGTTCTGGAGAACGATCGAGGAAGAGTCCTGATTTTAAGAGTTCCTGCTTTCCTGCTCTCTCATCTGACAGCGTTTCATCTGGGTGGCTATCAGCGAATCCTGCAGGCTGGTAGCCTTTTTAAAGGCTTGTGTGCCAGTCATCTTGCATATTCAGTGAGCAAAAGACCTCTGAGTGCATGGAGTTGCCGCGTTAGGTCTTCCCTGGGCAACCGGGAGAAAGAGCTAATTTTCCCACGGCTGGTGAAGCGTTCTTCAGAATGTCAAACCGGCCTTGCGTTTCTGGATGCGGAGTTTCCTCACCTCTTTGGACGGACATGATCGTTGTCTTGCGTGACAGCTTTTGTGGATGGTCAATGCGGTCATTGCATTCATCGCGACGGATACCGAAGGATACCCTCAGGTGAAGTGTGCGGTTGCGGTGCACTTATGCCCGCACTGCCTCCGCCTGTTGTGACCAGCCGCGTCTCCCGTCGGGCATGTGAGTTGTCGTCCGCTCTGACGAGCGAGGCTTACTATGCCACTTGGTAGGCCGCCACTGCCGTGCATGTATTGGCAACACTCCAGGTCTACCAGGCTACAAAGTGTTGCAGCTCCTGCACGAGAGTGGACCAGTTATCCTGCTCTGACCCCCGCCGAAGCACCACATGCCCAACCGGTGGCCCTTCGTCAAACTGGCCGTGGATGAGGGGCGTCGTCTGCTGCTGAGGGACCGGCCTATAACACCCAGAGGGACGGGGAGGGTTCCTGACACAGGCAGCCCGGAGGTGATGAGGCTTTTGTGTATATACGGAAAGAGAAAGTCTTAACAAAAAAAGAAAAAAAAATGCCCATTGCCGAGAGGTTCCCATCTGACCCAAATGGGTTTTTTTTGTCTCCTCAGATGCAGACCTAGGGCACTGCTTCGCCAGCGCCTTCTCAGCCCCTCACGGTGGTTGATATGGACGGTACGCCTCGACTATGCGATGCAGTTCACCAGGCGCCGCACCGCAGCATTCGCTACAATCAGTCCGTCCAAACAGCGATGCTGCTGTTCTCATGCGGAGGTTGTTTTCCTACTGGCGAAGGACACAATCGAGCCTGTCTCTCCAGCCGAGTTGTGGTCAGGGTTTTACAGCCCTCACTCCATTGTGCCCAGAAAGAGTGGTGGGTTGAGACCCATCCTGAACCACAAGCTTTGAACCAGTCCCTTCCTAGTGGAGCAGCCGGTCAAAAGACTCGTTTCGAAGCGCATGCTAAGCATGCAGCCGGAGCCAGGGTAGGTCCACAGCCACCGATCTGAGGATGCGTAATTTTATGCCTCTTTTTGCCTTGACGCAGACGCAGAGGGACATCCGCATCCTAACAGCTATCTTGGCGACTAGCTGATAATGGTTCACTCACAGGGTGCGCAGGGACATAGTGCTTGGGCACTTCAGCCTTCAGGGTCTTCAGGTCCACCAAGTAAAGAGTAAACTCCCCCCGAAAAATAAAGAGAGAAGAGGATCTGGAGCTGGACTCGATCGCTCTGCCCGCCTAGCCAGTGAGCAGGCAGGCCACGCTGAACTGCCTAGATACGTCAGGCACAAGACAGCGGTCCCTCTCAAAAGAGGCTCCAGGGGTATATGACAGCACTGACGTACCTGACTGTGCCTGACGTATGCAGCTGCTTTGGCATATAACATAAAAATGCCTCGAATTGTTAGCCGTGCAAGCACGGGCCAGTCCGGATGGACAACACAGTGGTAATTGCGTATATAAAGAAACACTATGCTCCCTGTCACAACTTGCCCGCCATCTGCTCCTGTGGAGTCAAGCGAAGAAAAAAAAAATCGCTGCCCGCTGTTCATATTCCAGGGCTCTCAGCCGTGTAGCCACAGCTCACGACAGTCCACCCTTCCTGGAGAATAGTGCCTACACCCCCAGGTAGTCCAGCTGATATGGAGCACTACGGGGAGGCACTTGGTGGGGATGCACTCGCACAGCTGGTCTCCGGGACTTAAGTGCGCCTTCCCCAGTGAGCATCCTTGCACAGATGTGTAAGTTCAGGTAGGACGAGGAATAATTCCTCGCGGCAGCCCCTTCCTGGAAATCCCCTCAAGGAAATGCAACAGACTTCTCCGGCATTTCAATGCTGTCATGAGATCATCTCCTAAGCGGGAAGCCCCCTCTATGAGGCTGGCTTATGCTCCAAGATGAGTCTGTTGTAGACTAATGCTCCTCTCACGAAAGAGAGGACCGAATTGCAACGATTGCAGTTGTGCTTTCTTTCCTGCAAGAGAAGTTGAAGCGCAGGCTGTCCCCTTCTTCTCTCAAAGTGTATGTCGCTGTCACAGCCGCATTTCACAATGCAGTGGAGGCCGTGCCCCTCGGTAAACACCTACTCATCATTCGGTTTCCTAGAGGTGCACGTCGGGTTGATGAAAAAAAAGAAATATACCCGAGACCACATCTCTCACCCTCTTGGAATCTTGCTGTCGCCCTACATGGCCTGCAGCACGCTCATTTCGAGCCCCTTCAGGAAGCAGATATAGAACAAAAATATCTGGTGCTGAAGGACAGCGCCTTTCAGTGCGCTGGTCTCTACTAAAGAGGATAGGAGACCCACAAACCGTCTTTGTCTACATAGAGTGCCTTGAGCTTGGTCCGGCTGAAAACCTGGCCAGCTGTGCCCAGGGTTCCTACTGTGTCTTCACGATTAGGTAGGAACCTGCAAGCTCTGCCCCAGGAGGAGGCAGACCCAGCCTTGAGTTGCTTGTCCTGTACGCCGCTACACTGACTGCACTCGGAGCGTCAGAACGCTCCAGCAGCTCTGATTGTGCCACTACAGACAGCAGAAAGGGAATGCTGTCTTCAAACAGGTTGGCTCATTGGGTGGTTAAAGCCATTCCCTTTATACCAGGGAAGCCTTGCCTTAGGACTGGGAGATCACTCAGAGAGTGTTACTTTGTCGTATACGACAGGCTCACGGTGCCTCTTAGCATAGATTAGAGCTGCAGGCTGGGTGACACCATCACCCTCGTTAGGTTTTACAGAAAAAGACCTCTGCGTAGAGGCTGTGTTTTCTCGCATCCTCAAGAAAGCAGCAGGTGAGCGAGAGGACCGGCTGGTGCCGGCTTGCTGTGCCACTCCTACGGGATCTGTGCGCTATTTTCTCTCAGTGTTCTGAGCTGTGCGTAACCTGAGTCTTCCCTGCCCCGCAGTCGGACCTAGAGCGGAGTAGCTTCCTCTGGGTCTCCTTCGCCCAGTAGGTGTGGCAACAAATCTTAATATTTCCACAGTCAGCCAGAAGTCGGTGTTTCCCTGCAATTATATCCATAATCTTATAGATATATTGTATTCCTTATTCTACATGCTAGAACTGTTTGTTAACTCATGTGCTCCACCCTCAACCACCTGCTTCAGCACCACTGAAAGCAACTCTGTGTGCCCCCCTCCTTGGGCCACAAAGGGTTGGGAAGGTTACGTGCAGATCCTCTGCTGACGAACTTGAAAAGTAGATCTCGCCTGACGGCGGGGGGTCTCCGCGTAGCGCGGCCCCAGAGTCGTGGCCTGTTCTATGGGTGTTCCCATATGTAAGGTCGAAGTAATTAGACTGAAAGGGTAACGTCTAGGTTATGGACGTAACCCATGTTCCCTGAAGGAGGGAACAGAGACGTTACACTTCTCCTGCCACGACTCCGTGGTCACTCTGTGGACTCGGCTCTTCAGCGTAAACCTGCAGGTGCATTTCGCTCGTGCCCTCTTATACTCACACAGTGATGAGGTGCACCTGAGCGCAATATTCATTGGGCTTTTGTTTAAAACTCAAAGGCAATTGGTCTCTCTGTCGAGTTCCCATTTGTAACGTCTCTGTTCCCTCCTTCGGGGAACATGGGTTACGTTCGTAACCTAGATGTTTTTAGGTAACATACGATTTTAAATGATTACAATAGCACTTTACAATATTTTCGTTTAAATATTATTTCATTTAAATAATAAAAAAAAAAACTTAAAGTTTTGTTTCAATTAAATATTAAATTGTTTAAAAAATATATTCCTTTTAAAATAGCACGTTGTTATTGGCTGAATGTGCTTATTGAATATGTTAAGACTTCCACTTAGTTATTTCACATACTTATTAAAAAGTTATTCCGGGTTAATTTATTTTATTGATGATGTAATCATGCACGATCCCCTGTGAATTCAAAAACAAATCAAACACTTCAACACAAAAAATTAAGAATAATAATAATAGCAATAAAAATGTGTTTAAAACAAACAAAGAAATTCTTAACAAAGGTAAAAATATATATATAACATGAAGTCTTTAAATATTTATGTAAATATTAGCCTCAAAAACATTTTTGTTTTGATAAAGATAATGTTTCACTAGATAATATGAAAATAGACAAAACAATGATGTGAAATGAAGTACAACAGGTATATTACAAAGGAGCCCTGTCAGACCTACCGTACATTCTACGCCCCCCAGCTAAGCTACGGGCCCCTAAAATGAAAAAACAAAAAGGGATAGCTTAGTAAGAATTAAAAATAAACAAACATAGAAAAAAAAATTAAGAAGAAGAGGAAAAATAATTCAACACTATATAACATAAACACCTTAACACTATCCCTGACTCATGCATTGTGTCATGCACTCTCTGCAGTGATAATGCTGTATGTGTCTTCATTTGTAATTAACAAAGAAATAACAAACAAACAAACACAATTAGGCGAATTCACAAAGAATTTCGTGCAGATGCTTTTAGTTTACTAAACTACAGCAAGAAGCTAGAATATAGTATTTGAAAAAAAAAACTAATCTAAAAGCTTTATAAATTACGATATGAGTGATATAAATAAAATATAAATAATTTGTTTTTTTATTATAAATAAAGTAAATAAAATGTTATATTAATTTATTCATCACTATGTGTTATTCATGTTTTTCTTTAAGAATTGCATACTAACAAAGTGATTAATATACAAATAATTCCATATTTCATATATCTAGAAAGTCACTTTTATTCTGTGAAATTCTGCCTAAACATGTATAATACGCACAAATTTAACATGAAAAATATCTAACACGAAAATTACACATTGAAATCGATAAATTCTTTATTTTGGGTGCACTTGGCAAATATTTTTACTCAGTTTTACTGCTAAAATGCAAAGCTTTAAAGGAATAGCATTTAATTGATGTACTGGAGTGGAGTAGATTATTGTGATGCTTTTATCAGCTGTTTGGACTCATTCTGACGGCACCCATTTACCGCAATGGATCCATTGGTGAGCAACTGATGTAATGCTGCTCTGATTAAAATAAAAAATAAAAACTACAATTATACATCTTGGATGACCTGATGGTAACTACTTTTTTTCGTAAAATTTTTAGTCTATGAAGTAAGTCTGCATGTAAAATTTTTGTCTAGAAATGTTATCATCATTTCCATTTTATAGCAATATCATGTCCCCTAACAAACTGTCTGGGAAGCTATAGCTAAACTTCATTAACAGTACCAGAAATATGCAACAACTAAAATGTACAGACAACATTCACAATTTAAACTTAATTACAATCAATAAAAATAAGCTTCTGCCACAAATGTATTCATTCATTAGTTATTCTGTTTTATTTGTTTATCTGACTATTATGTTAATATGTTTGCTTATAGAAGAAACATACTTTCAAAATGGTTCACTTGTTTTCTTCTTTTAGACACTTCTTTGAGCACAGCAGTGTAGCTATGATCCCATATGAAATTCTGATGTCAAATGATTGTAAACACCTGCACAATCCACATCATATCTGATAACCATTTCATTGTTTTATATTTATCTCTGAAAAGGAAAAAAATAGTACATAAGGCATGTATACACTGAGAAAAAAAAAACAAATCACAGTTAAATTGGAAAGAGAAGAACATATAACAAGATTTGAAACATTAAAGGACTTAAAAATAAAAGAAAGAAAGAAAAAGAGTCATCATTTACTCACTCTCACATCATTCAAACCCCTTGGTTTATGGGGAACATGAAAGTCAAACAAGTTTGGGATGAGACAAGGGTGAGTAAATGATGACTACATTTTTATTTTGGGGTAAAATGAAATTTAATCATTCACGTCTTGACAGCCATATCGTTAGAAATCACCTTATATCAATAATATAGTTTGGACAAATATAGCATCTGTTAATAGAAGGGAAGTGTGAATTCATAGTAGTTTTGGCATTGAATTATAAGCAAGCTACATTTTTTGGTTTTTGTGATCACATCAAATCCCATTATCCCAATAAATCATCATCATGGCATCTACATTTCACAGCTACAGAGGACACATTGCCTTATTAATTTATAACCATACTTTACACAATTTCTTTACTTACTGTATTGACAATGGTAAAAATGCAGCTGCTACTTTGAAACAGTATGAATAAGCATAACAAACAAATGCAAATACTTATAATAACAGTATAGTAACAGCAACAAAAGAGGCAAAGGGTTACAATAAATGCCTGAGATTCATGCAAGGTTTGTAAAAAAAAAATAGATCAAAGGGCTTCATTTTCATGACTATTTAAGTGCTGTTTAAAATGAAATTGACACATACCAGTGACAGGTACAGATAAACACAGGACTTGCATAGAATGAATGTGAGAACATCTGCGATATCTTCAGCACCTTTAAAAACATCTTTCCATTCCCTGAAAATGTCTTTTAGCAAATCAAAAATCTATTATCTATTGCACATGGAATAAAACATTATTTCACTTTGCATGGATCCGTTTGTTTATAGAAGAATGTGTAAGCTCTTGATAATGCAGTATATAGAAAACATGAGCAATAAATTATATATTGAATTACAGTTCCTAGGTCCTTCTTTAACCAAAAATATAATATAATTTATATATATGTGTGTGTGTGTATAAATATATGATATAATTTCCTTAACATTATGTGGTTATTTCTTAGCTGTTTTCTTATGGCTAAAACCTCTTCCTAAGATAAAGCTGGTTAAGATATATTATACCATAGATTTTTCCACACCATGGACATTTTGAATGTAATATCCCTTTATACATTTAAAATCCATATATTTCCCCCCCTAGATATTCTGTCACATTTTTTTTCTGTCACAGACATTCTGTCACTTCTGTTTTCAATGTAAATCTCTTATCTTTATTTTTATATTTTCTTATTTCAAATTATTCTATAAAAATAAAGCAAGTTAAGAGGCGCAAACAATACAATTTAATGGATCGTTTACTTAATAATGAAAATCGTTTCATCATTTTTTAGGCTCTTGCCATTCCTACATGTTTTTTTTTTATTATATTTTTTTGGGGGGATCTGACTGTCATTATACTGTATGGACAAAACTGTTGAAAAGAAAATCTAATTTCGGGTAGAAAGTAATGTAGGTACTAGGTACTGTATGAGACAAAGTAAGCTTGAGTAAACAACAGATTTTC
This sequence comes from Enteromius fasciolatus, assembly GCA_032361145.1. Lineage (NCBI taxonomy): Eukaryota > Metazoa > Chordata > Actinopteri > Cypriniformes > Cyprinidae > Enteromius > Enteromius fasciolatus. Next base: position 3,922,005 of record JAUMHR010000079.1, read on the forward strand.
AGGTGTGGGAGCACTATCCCTTTAAAAAAACAAACAAAAGTGTCCGTTCATTAAGCACTGATAGTTAATTTTTTTAAGGCTATCATCTCATATTCTCTAATTATGTAATTGTTAGATCATTTAAACTATATAAATCAATATCTCCCATGTGCAACAGGACACACATCAGCAAGAGATCGATGAGTTCAGGATGACATCACTAGTGATGACGGTGTCAGTACATTCAAACCGTGCCACTCTGTGCATTGCAAAGAAGCGAGGGCATTCGACAGTGTCTTTAACGCCAAATCACTGGCTAGGCTTAGAGTTCATGGATTTAGGATGGTTTTAATGGATAGCTGTTTTACAGTTTTTCTCTGTCGCTTTGGTGCATTTCTCAAACAATTAGTCATGTGTGCACATCATAGTACCAGTTTCTCTTTCCAACAACTGCAAATGCTTTTGGACATCAACTTTTTGCTTTTTGGCATCAATTGCTTTCATACAATTCTCTGCTGTTTTATAACATTATCATTTGTTTATGTCATGTCAGTCAAAATTAACTAAACTTGTGAATGCTGAATAGTAATTCTATATAAAACTAATAGTCCTTATTTCATTGCTTGAATCATTACATACAAAAATGTTGAACTAGTTGCCAAAATCTGTCAAGCAAATTCCCCTGAAAATGTCTTTTAAATTGAATCATTTGTACAATGCTTTGAATTTCAAAGAGCATATGCAGTAAAAATGTCAAACATACATATTCAGTGTCTTGTACTCAGATACCTCACTACATGTTGAGCGTGATTTCACCAAGTACAAGATGTTCCTGGATCAACATCCTTGTATATATTTTGGGTAGTTAAGGGTAAGGATTGGGATATGTTTATAGTTTTGGACAGTAATGTTGATCCAGGATCATGTCCTACTTGGCAAAATCACGGTGACCCTCACTACATACAGTAATGTCCTACTCTACTGTAGTTTTGCACTAATAGTTTTGAGAAATGCATTAGCTGTTGTGCAAATTTAAATACTGTTGTGAGAAATGCACCAAAGCGACTGAGAAAAACTGTAATAGATGCTTAATGTTGTTATTTATTTATTTATTTATTTTGTATTTTTAAGGTTTGAAACTAAATTTAAAAATGCCAAAAAAACAACTATAAAATATAATGATCATAAATAGTGAATTTTGTTATTCCATCAAGGTAAATGAAGATATTTCTTACTGCTTGACTTTTGATAGCTAATGAAAATATATGTATATCACTCAAAGGGAATATGCCTAAACAAATCTAAAGAATTTTACTGTAAAGTTGTATATTAAACTGATCTTTTATGCACTTTAATATTTTACCATACTCTAAACTGGTGTATGGTTTTATAAAAAGAAAATTACAAAAAAGTGGCTTAAAAATGAACTTAATTTTAACAGACAAATATTGCCTTAAACTTTGGCATGATGATATTTATTTCCAGTAAACAAAATAGTTTCATATAGCCTCTGTTCTAAATAAACTACTTAACCCTAGTACATAAAAATATATTGTTTCAAGGAATGTTCATCTTGTATTTTTTAACATAATATCTATTTGTTTTATGCTAACAATATGGAACATAAATATCAATGTTTTAAGTGTCACAGTGTCTCATTTGTCTTTTTTTTTTAATGGTGGCACATGTAGATTGAATGTCCTGAAAGAAAACCCAAAAGTAAATAAATAAAAAGATGATAGATAGATAGATAGATAGATAGATAGATAGATAGATAGATAGATAGATAGATAGATAGATAGATAGATAG
>JAUMHR010000079.1:3935896-3955405 GCA_032361145.1 Enteromius fasciolatus
GAATCGGTTTGGAGGTGCCCCGTGCACCTTCAGACGACCCTTCGCGGCTGGATGATTGGTTTCTGGGAACCAGAGCCGTGGGCCAGCCGTGCTCTCCCCCAGTGCCTTTCTTCCTGGAGGTGCATGAAGAGCTGACCAGGTCATGGCGGTTCCCGTACTCGTCACGCCTGTGCCCAGGCTCCTTGCCCCTTGCCACTCTCGACGGCGTTGCAGCCAGGGGGTATGTGGCGATCCCTCAGGTAGACCATGCTGTTGCGCTGCACTTGTGCCCGCGCGGTGCCTCCGCCTGATGGGGTCAGCCATGGCTCCTGTCTAAGCCATGTAAGCTGTCGTCCGCCGTGGCAGGCAAGGCATCCTCCTGCAGCACCCAGCACCTCTGCACCGACCCCCACGATGCCCGACTGGCGGCCCGTCATAAACATCCGCAGAAGTACAAAGCGTTCCCGTACTGCTCTACAGGTGATGACGACATCACCATCCCCACTCCCGGAGGAAGGTTGGAAGCTTCTGTGCACTCAGCTGCCGTCAGCCCACGGGTCGGCGGTACCCACATTTTCACAGAAAGAGCAAGAGATACGAATGGTACGCCTCGGCTATGCGATTCAGTTTGCCAGACGCCCACCCATGTACCGCGACATCCGTTATACCACTGTCCATGCGGAGGTTACAGTCCTGCTGGCGAAGGACGCAATCGAGCCTGTTTTGCCTGTCTCTCTCTCCCCACATCTTCACGAAGGTCGCAGAGGGTGCCCTCTCCCTGCTATGACAGATCTTCATCCTCAACTCATCATCTTGACAACTGGCTGTTAATAGCTCACTCGTGGGATCTGTTGTGCATGCACAGGGACCTGGTGCTTCGGCACCTCAGCCATCTGGATCTCTCGGGAAGCACCATCTCATCGGCAGGTTCCTCAGAGGTGTGCGTCGGGTTAATCCCCGAGACCACACCTCGTACCCTCTTGGGACCTTGCTGTCGCCCTACATGCGACCCCTAGGACCCCTTTAGTCCTTCAGCCCTTTAGTTAGCAGATCTTAAGCATCTGACGCTGAAAATAGCGTTTCTGACTGTGCTGTCCTCCATTAAGAGGGTGGGGGACTCTGTCAACGAAGAGTGCCTAGAGTTCGGGCCAGGCTGATTCTCATGTGATATTGAGACCCCGGCCCGGCTACTTGCCCAAGGTTCCTGCCATGGCCTTCCGCGATCAGGTAGTGAATCTGCAATCTCTGCCCTGGCATGAGGCAGACCCAGCCTTAGAGTTGCTGTGTCCTGTATGCGCATTGCGCCTCTACACTGACCGCACTCAGAGCATCAGAGGCTCCCAGCAGCTCTTTATTTGCTATGGTGGACAGCAGAAAGGAAATGCTGTCTCCAAACAGAGGTTGGCTCATTGGGTGGTTGAAGCCATCTCCCTGGCCTATCTATACCAGGAAGAGCCTTGCCCTTTAGGACTGAGAGCTCACTCAACAAGGAGTGTCACTTTATCCTATGCATTGGCTCATGGCACCTCTCTAGCAGATATCTGTAGGGCTGCAGGCTGGGCGACACCCAACACCTTCGCCAGGTTCTATGACCTTCGCGTAGAGGCTGTGTCCTTCCTTGTCTTCACAGAAGACAGCAGGTGAGCGGGAGGCCAGCTGGTGTCGGCTTGCGGCGTTACTCCCACGGGATCCATGCGCTATTTTTCTCAGTGTTCCCCTGTAATAGCTGAACTTGAGTCCTTCCTGCCCTGCAGTCGGAACTAGAGCTCGGAACAGTCGGAACAGACTTCTCTGCTGACAAACTTGAAAACTATCTCGCCTGTCAGGGGGAGGGTCTCCGCGTAACGCGGCCTCAAGGGTCGTGGCCTGTTCCATGGGTGTTCCCATATGTAAAGTCGAAGTGATTCGACTGAAAGGGTAACGTCTAGGTTACACTTTCGTGCCATGACTCTGAGGTCGCGCTGACGCCGACTCGGATTTTAAGCGAAAACCTGCATGTGCACTGCGCTCGTGCCCTCTTATACTCACATAGTATATATTCATTGGCCTTTTGTATAAAGCACAAAGGCAATTGGATTCTCTGGCGAGTTCCCATATGTAACGTTCCTTCAGGGAACGTGGGTTATGTTCGTAACCTAGACGTTACCCTTTCAGTCGAATCACTTTGACGTTACATATGGGAACACCCATGGAACAGGCTACGACCCTTGATCTCCACAACTCTATTGGGACAAACAAACATTCTAGTTTGAGGTGGTCAACTAGCTCAAAATGTTTTTGAGACATTGTCAAGTAGCTAAACCAGCTTAGCCAAGATGATCTACAAGCTATAACCAGGCTGATCAGGTACTAGGGCTCATCGGTCTTGTAAGATGGTATTTCACCTAAATCAGGTTTTGGAGCATAATTATTCAGCTCAACATATTCCCCACTTGCTTAGCCAAGGCAAGCTTTAAATTCCAATCCAGTGACCAAAATGCCATCCCAATTTGTTTTTGGCCTGGTAGTTCTTTTTGGGCAACCAACTAAATTAAGCTCAACCTATTTCTCACTAGCTTAACCAAGATGGTCTACTAGCATTTACCAGGCAGGTACTAGGTCTTACTGGCCCTGACAGTTGGTAATATGGGGGACTAACCACCTAAATCAAACTGTTCACATTTCTAAACATAGTTACTGAGTTCAGCATATCCCCCCACTTACTTAAGCCAAGGAGGTCTACCAATAGTATTCCAGTTGAACAAGACGGCCTCTCAAGTTGGTCTTTGGTATACCCTGCTGGTAGTTCTGCTGGTTAGCCACCCAAATCAAGTTGGCTTTTGGAATGTATTTTATAAGCTTAATATCTCCAGCAGTTCAGTCAAAAATGTCTAACAAATGCAAACTTGATGATCAAGATTAACTTATTTCTCTACCTAACCAGCTGTTTGTTACTCTGGTCAACCACCGAAACCACCTATACCAAACTAGGCCTCCACTAGGATTCCACACTAGCTTAGCCTAGGTCACCCATCAATTCCAACCATGCTGACCAAGATAACCTAGCAGGCTGTACAAGCCCACAGAATAAGTATTCAACTGTTCCACCTAAACATGGATCACCTAATGATCAGTCAACACCCCTTAATGACTACCGGGAACACAAAGTCTTCCAAAGCCTTCTCTCCAAATCAGCTCAAGACATAATCAAAGAAAAGCGCAGAGCATCTCAGATATCTAAAGCCCTCTGTTTGAAAGCACTTACTGTAGGTAGATAGTCCTTGCTTGTACCTGTGTGTCAGTGCCATGTGGTGTTGCGAGTGGTTGGACTCACCTGGCTGACACAGCTTGCCTGACTGAAGGTACTGACTGCACGCATGTAGCTCTGGTTTCTGGAGCGAAACTGTGGAGGGTTGAAGTTGGTTGCTGGGTCCAGAGACACGCTGGGGTGAGGGCGCATATCTCTCGTTGTTTGCAAGTGGTAGCCAGAGCTAAATGGAGGGAACAACCAAAAACTAATGTAGCCACAAGGGTAACCTATTCAGAATTAGATTGAAGGGTAACTCTGCAATAACCGCAACTTTTGGCAAACTTTGGGGAGATGATTTAAGATAAAGTGACTTGGTTAACAGCTTTGCCATCATTAACCCAAATATAAAACAGTTTCAGTTTGTAAACTTAAAAACCACATATAAATACAGATACACACCAAAATAAAGACCCAGCAAGGAAACTTTATAAAATGTATGTTATGTTAGTTTTTGGACACTAATGAGCATCAACCATTTTATTTTTAATATTTTTCCAAACTTGGAATTTTTTATGTTATGATAGCCCAACAAAGAGCAACCATCATGGGGAAATAACATGACATTTTACAGCGAGGCCTAATAACACACATTACAAGTGCTTCTAGTCTCAATCCAATACCATAGACAACAACTATCTGTCAGCAGAAAATCCTAGGCAACCATATGGATAAGACAGAAAGTGTGTAGGGAGTGAAAGAGAAATCAGATGACATTTTTGAAGCCTCCACCACTTCCTCACTGCCAAGACATCTTAAACATCGACAGCGTTCCCTTCATCCTCAGCTAATGTGTGAATTCTCATCTACTTTCACATAAACATGACAAGAAAAATAATAACCATTATTTATCCTTTAAAGTGAAGTGTGTAATTTCTGAGACATAATTATAAAAAACAATGTCTGTTTTTAAACTGGCATTGCCACTAATTGGCAAACAGATAATGTACCATTGATACCCAAACTAACACCACTGATTGAGCCAGTGTTGCTGTGGCTGGCTGTCTGGATGCTCAAACTAACTTTTCAGGGTAATCAGCTTTTAAATGGCTAACAAATAGTCATTGCAAATTAAGGCATTCAGAAAATTATACACTTCACCAGCATAATCTCAAACTTTGTCTCACTATTTTTATCAGCACATACAGCAGCCAAGACTTGTACCTCTCATTTAAATTTTTATGAAATATCCTGAAGTAAAGTTATGCTTGTGAGACCCTGTTCTTTAATCAATGAACCCAAAAAAAGGGATTTGGTGGTTTTCCTATTTTATGCAAACTCAAAATATAACCCAATTTAACTACATTAACCAAGAGTCAAATCAGCCTACTTATTGCACAAGTTATTCCAAAATATCAGAATTATGAAGGAAAGACTCAGAATTGAAAACTCGACATGTAGGTTAGAAAATTATGTGTATGTGTAATGTTCAAAATCACCTATTTTTGTTATCTTTCTGAATGTAAGCAAAGGCCTTGGAAATAATAGTAATAAAAAAAAATAAAGTAAAATAATAATAAATGCAGTGAATGAAATCGTGTGGGTGCATGCCTTACTATAATAATCTGTACTGAAAGGAGCTCATGGTACGGTATCACAATGTAATAAAACAGAAGCTGTGATTTAAGTCTGTAATTATCTGTAATAATAGACATTAATTCCCTATTTGTTAGCTAATTAATTAGACTGAAATTGCTGAAAAAGAGAAAGTAACATGATGTTGGTGCTTTACTGTCATGTACCTAAATGATAAAACAAGTAGCTACGGCTGACGGACTTGACTGTCAATGCAATGTCAATGGTTAATCCTAGAATTACTGTGGCCTGTGAACTGGTACTAATATCCCTTTTTTCCTGCTGCCCTTGAACAAAATACCAGGCTTTTGTGAGACTGTTATTCATCAACAGACATACTATAGACGTAAAACATCTGCTAAAAGACACATAACTATATGAATATAGCTGATAAATGAAATGATCTCCCCTAATGAATATCAAGGATATTAAATTATCCCAAGAATTTGGTTGTTTCATCCTTTCTTACTTATTTTCATAATATAGACCAACCATTACTTTAAAGTGCCCCTATTTCGGGTTATAAAAAGTTCATATTTTGGTTTTGGGAGTCTCAAGCAACAGGTTGGCATGAAGGCCACCTGATAATATGCATTTATTATCGATTAATTTTTCCAAACCCCTCCAGTGATTGGTCGATTTAATTTAAAGCAGTGGTTTTAAGCTTTTAAAGCTGCAAAAGCAGCACCTAGTGGCAAAGAATGAATTAGCATTTTCATTCAGACCAACATATGAGCGGCAAAAGGCAAATATTTCATTATGACATCAACAAAAAAATGGCTTGGGAATCATTAAAAAAAAAAAAAAAACAATGATTCAGATTTTACTTTTTCTTTTAAGAGATAGTAACCTTATACACGGAGCACCTTCAGATTTAAACTTTGTAGAACGTTTTCATTCACTTAGAGCTGTGTTACACACTGCATGAAAGACCATTTTCTAAAATACACAATAGGGGCACTTTAAAACTTATGTTAGACAGAATAAAAAAGTCAATAAAAAAGTTAAATATGTTTGAAACAACATGAGAGATTATATAGAAAATAGATTTAAAACAACATATTACCAACTGTACATAAAATATGTAAAAATTGTATGTATAAAATATGTAAAAAGTTTATCCAATTAGCATAATTTTTAGTTCAAAAAGATACAACTCAGAATTGTGGGTAAGTCAGAATGGGTTTTTGACAACTGATAACTTTCCTTGCTAAGAAAGTGCTCACTTAGAACACAAATTTTAAAAAGAATGTATTTTACTGTGTAATCAGCAGCTATACAAACCCAGCTCAGGGGTTTCTGAGTGTGCAGGATTTGTAGGTACCAAAATCACACACAGAGCAACTATTTTGGGAAATACAGAGTTTGATGGTGTCTCTGGAGCAACCTAGACACCTTTTGCCTCATGTTGTTTTCCATTTTCAGCAATGTTGCCTCGCACTCAAACAGATGCCCTTCTTATCATCAGTTTGACAGCAAATAAAAATGACTGTCTGGACAATATCTCAACAAAATCCAAACGTTACGCTATAGGCTAGCACTGGGAAAGTTACTTGAAGTAGTCAATTGCCGATAACTTATTCTAGGTTACGTAATGACCTTATTTTTTAGGCTACTCTGTCAGTACATTTCACTATTTTGTACGCTTACGTCCCAATATCAAGCAACAGATTAATTATTGTTATTTAATTTATTTATTTTGATTGCAAGAGTCATTCTCAGTTTGTCAATAAAACAAAGGCAAATATCAAATTAAATAACTAATAATTTAATGTAGGTTTTATTGAACCATCATACAGGTTGAATATGCAAAATGTAAATAGCCAAATCACCTCACCGACACTTTAAACAATCTTTCAGAGATGTAGATACAATTTTATCTTTATTTATATCTTTATTTTGTCACTGTACAATTTGAATCATTTTAAAATGTTTAAGTTTAATTCAGTGCATTACTTTGATGTTTATTCGAAATTAAATGTAAAACTTTTTTCTCAGTGTACAAGAAAAATAATCTTTTGATAAAAGTATATATTTTATAATATTGAAATCACAAGACTGTATTATTGTCAGTGTTTATAAAACTAGGAAGACAGCATTGATATGACATTCACCAAAATACAATCTACAAACTCGTGTTTGTCATTGAATCGTGTTGTCCTTAAAATTCTTATGTGGATTGCAACATTGAAATATTTTAGCTCTGTAATATTTGAGACACTCCTAGCATCAAAGTCCAATAATCTCTTCTGCAGACTACAGAGAATTTCACACCAGCGATTGCATTATAAGACAAGAGTTGACGACAGCTAAGCCCTGGTATGTCTTAATTAAGTGTGTCTTTTGTTATTTAGTGATATCTCTTGCACATACCATCGTATACTGCCCTTATTATAGGCACAGTCTCTGGGGCAATGTGGGCTAATCGTCTTTCAGGAGGCTGATAAATCATGACCTTAGCAACTCTGCAGCTCCTGGAACACACCTGTATGGGGCCAAATCTTCAAACTCAACACCAACATCTGCATTACTTTAAACAGTGCAGTTGTTTATAAATTCTGAGCTGGCATAAGTGAGTTCTGTTGATTTTCTAGTTTTAAAGTGCCCAGATTCGTGATTAAAAACCAAAGCTGTGAATGACAGCTGCTCTGTGATGTTCTCTGGAAAACCTAGAGTAGATGTTGTTTGATGTTAATGTTGCTTTTGGGTGGTTGCCAGAGAGTTGTTATACAATTCTTGTAATGTTTTTCTCCAACTGCAACTACTGTATTATAAAAAAAAAACTTCTAATTATATTTTATTAAGTATTTTATGACAACACAGTAAACAGGTGTTAAAAAAACAAAACATCCTGTTGCTAAATATTTTACTTCATATACCAGACCATCCAGAGCCTACGCTGCTTCACTAGAGCCACAATTTATATGATTTAACTATTGCTTTGAGTTATAAATACATACAGAATTTTTAATTTAAAACTAACCTCACTAACACCACAGTGATTGAAAAATCACTCTTATTCAATTTAACAATCATACACTGCTCTCCCTTCTGTGGCCGAGCAGGTATGTACAGTAAGGTACATTCATTTTCATATGTATATAAAGTTGAAAAGATGAATATATAATATGACTGTATAATATAACTGTGATACATTTTAGAATTGTTTGAGAAATAGGAATTATTTTAAATAGAATTTTTAATAATACTTAAAGGAATAGTTCATCCAAAAATGAAAATCCTGTCATCATTTACTCATCCTTGAGTAGTTCCAAACCTGTATGAATTTCTTTGTTCTTTGGTCCATAGTATTTATTTCTTTTCCTAGTATGGAAGTTCACGGTGACCTAAAACAGCCTGGTTATCTTCCTTTGTGTTCGGCAGAACAAAGAAATCCATACAGAATTGTAAAATTAAATGTGGAAATATTTTGGTTTTAAAATTAAAATTACATTTATACCACCCCCTTTATGTCCACCCAAACCTGTAGAAGTTTATTCTTATCTAAATCACAAAATAATGTATTTTGTAACACTGTTTATGTTCATACGATGAAAGTCAATGAAGAAAAAAAAACAACACTGGACCACACCGAATGTCATTGCAAGGACAAAAAAAAAAAAAGTATTTTTTTTTTTTTAGAATATCTTGTTTTTTGAAAGAAAATCCCACAGGGTTAGGACGACATAAGGGTGGGTTAAACTCTAACTATCATTTCTCTTTTACACTATTTACCACCCTACAATATGTTTTTACACCCCTGTGGCCAGGGCTCACAAGCTGTTGACTACACTGAAAGTGGTCTAAAGCACACAAGATAACAAGACTATTAAAAGAACATACAGTACACAGTTTCTCTGCACATTAATATGGTCCTCAGCGACGCTGTGAGCCACTCAAACACCACACAATCTACACTTCACAACTAGAGAAAACCAGCTGATTCTAATGAGCGAACCCCCTGCAGACAGCTCAGGCTTTTGAATTGAAAAAGTAACATTTTGATAAGGCAGGAGGGATAAACAACTCGGCGTTGAAAACGAGAACAGTAAATATCTATTGAGTCTTACCTTTGGGTGTCTATATGTGGTCTCTGCATGGCTGATTTAAGGACAAGGGCATCGGAGCGCACAGTCTTCTGAGGTGACGACTTGGGGCTGGTATCAGACTCACCGCTATCATCGTCTCCCATGGCTTTGACATAACTACTGCTACGCATCCGGCGGCACGGGATCTCCTCATCCCTCTCAATCCCTGGATAACCCCCCCACTCATCCTGAGGCACCTGCAGGGATACAAACACACAGCATCAAAGCTTACTCTCACACGTGGAGAGAGAGAATACTGCACCTTTCATCACACATCACGTCAAGCTGTTTGTTAAATCTGCCATATGTAGCTAACTTTCCGCCAATATATCCATCTCAATTAGCCAGGAATTCCATGAGCTCTTTGTGGCTTTATTATTAGCAAGTATAAAAGTGTAAATAAATAGATTTTTTTTTAAGTATTGAACTACTTAATTCATTTTTTTAAATGTTACTTTTATTTAATTTGTGTAATTAAATGTAACAAAAACATGTTTTGTTAAAAATAAGATACGCATGTTTAAAAAAAAAAAATAGCACTATCAAACGATTAATTATGATGTAAATAAAGTTTTTATTTACATATATCTTTGTGTACTGTTTATATTTATGTGTGTGCATTTCTATATTTAGATGTAAATATAAAAAATATTAAAAAGAAATTTAACAATTAAACAACAAGAACTTGCTCTCAAAATCATTTTATGTGTTATTTTATTGTTTAACTAAAATTAAACATGACTAAAAACAAAACAAAACTGGGTGACACTTTACTCACGTATAATGCCTCTTAAAGGTTTTTATAACGTATGTTTTAATGCATTACAAAGTATATTTTCCTAAATGAAATTTAACCACATTGATTCAAAATGTATTACATTTTCTGCTACTTTCTAGTTACATCTTTAATTTCTTTGTACAGTAGATTTGTTTGCTTGTCATATGATTTAAAGCACTATATTAAAAGCATTACAAATAATATGTAAGTAACTGTGGTCACAACTGTACATGAGATCGTGAAATGCTTTAAAAGGTGCATTAAAACATTTTTTATATAATGTAATATTTAAAGGCTTAAAAAAATGTGTTACCAAAAGCAATAAAATAAAAACGAAATAAAATGTATATAGATAGATAGATGATAGATAGATAAATTAACAATGATAATTAAGCCATTTCATTTTAAGTGGAATTCATAGTCCTCCAAAAACAGAAACCAATTAGCAAGAGGACATGAAGAGCTGAGTCAGAGAGCTTTGGACCCAAAGCTGGATCAGATTGCCACAGAAAACCTGGAACCCATACAAGCTTATTTTTCAGTCTCTTGATGGTAATTAAGTTGATTCATTTACTTATTTATTTATTAACATATTAGTACATTTGGACTTACATATCCTAAAGACAGGATATGTTTGTTTTGTGAGACAATCATGTCAGTAAATGACTGGGATACAGCATGGTTCTATTACGCAGGTTCAAAGAGAATGTAAAGTGATATAAATGACTAGCGGAAGCTACTCTCAAATACTCTGAAGCTCTATTAGGGTGGTAATCGTTTCTCAGGGTGATGTCAGTAAGAGAACATTTGCCTGTGATGAATCGTTGCTTTTGGAAGCCAATTATTTCATAGAGGGGTGCTGGAGTTGCTATGTATTTTTATTAATTTTAGCAATAGCACATACACACTGTGTTATCTAAGTGCTTCATTCATTTCTGTAAAGAAAACGTGGTTCTTACACATTATACCATTGACAAAAACAACAGGACTTTACAAGCAATGGCTAAAAATATCTATTAAAATTGATGGCATTCATGTTTGTCATTTACAGTCATGAGATGCCAAAGCTCTGCTATTAAAATGTTTGACTTCATTAGAAATACTTATTAGCGGTGTAAAATGTTGGTAACAGTCCATTTTAGACATTCTACTAACAGTAACTAACTTTTCAGCTGCATGTCAAATAGCAGTCATCGGAGTATTAGTAGACTGCCTGCTTAATAACTTCTAGCACTTTTATTTTGTTGGATCCACAACATACTGACTATCAGAAACATTAAGGCCCGGTTTCACAAACGGGGCTTAGCTTAAGCCAGGACTAGGCATTAGTTAAAATATTTAAGCAACTTTTACAAAAATGCCTTAAGAGAAAATATTCCAGGTGTGCATCTTAACACAGAACAATGACACTGACATGTTTTAAGATATGTCAGAGCAAGATATTTTCATTTGAGACAGCTCAAATATGCAATTTAGTCTGGGACTAGCTTAAGCCTTGTCTGTGAAACTGGGGGTAAAAGTATATGTCAACTAAGCGTACTTAGCTTAAACCTACCCTGAGTAGACATGTAGTTGTACATTAATGGGAAATAGTTGACATGTAGTTACAAAGTTACTTATAGTTAGTAGACTGTCTAAAATGGACTATAAAAAATAAAGTCTTACCAGAAATGTATATGGAAAAAATAAACATTGAAAGAGTATATACTCAAGTGTGAACTGAATGTACTGTAGTGTTTTCAGATAATTAAGTGCAAAATTGTATTTTACATTTATATCAGTGCTAGTGCTATACTAGTGCTTTCTTGCCCGATAAAGTATATCTTTAAATGTAATTTCATAATTACTTCTATTGTCTTTAAATATGGTTGAAATATTCTGCCAAATACAGCTCATGGATCTTTTTAAATGTCATATTCTGGCCATAGACAGTTCCCTAGAAAAACACGGCTATTATTAAAGCACTGTGCTCAAGCTTATTGGCAGTAAATCTGCAGTGAGAGAAAAAAGGGGTCATGCAGCCTAAAGACCTCTTAACCTTAAAAATACTCTGACATCTGAACACAGCATTTGTTAACACCTCCAGTTTTGTTTTCAAGGGATAACGGTAGAAATTTGTGTAGGATGTAGCCATAGCAACCACACATGAATAAATATGAACACAGCATGCATATGCAACAGTGCAGCTAAGACTTTAGATATTGTTTATACCAGAGGTAATCTGAGCAATTTATTAAGGAGGAAACATTTGTGAGAACTCCATAAAATGACATTCAACAAGGATGTAATGTGTGCCACCACAATTTACCAAACAGGTTATAAGCCTGTCACAAACCACAATCTGCATACTATAATAATGTACAGTATAATAAGGTAAAATAAAAACATCATGTCCTACATACAAACTATTTATGCAAACATGTATCCAAGTAAACGTTTCGCCTCACAGTTAAGACAGCAGGCACATCATTAATTACATTATGTTTGTATTTTTGAGCAATATGGTGTAGATTACAACATATTGCATAAGACACAACACAGTGACACAAATACAAAACTGCAACAAGATAAGACACAATAAGTATAAAGAAATGTGCGTCTCAAATCAATTAAAGAGTTCATGTGTATTACAAAACAGGCCTTTGATTGGTCAGTAGGTTTCCAGCCATGCTAAATATGTAATAACCCATGTGGATATTAAAAGTTTGCTGTATTTTGCTATCCTATATTACATAAATGAACTATAGTGTCCTGCACCCACTAGTAACAAAATGGCAAATACTGTATCTATCCATCTATCTATCTATCTATATATATATATATATTGTAACGAGTCAGCTGCCTACCCTAGCTATCATCGCCACCCCGTCCCTTATTCACCGCCCTTCACCAGGCTCCCATCAGGAGTGGGTGTGTGAGACAGGAGGGGCGCAGGAACATGCAGGTCTGGCAGCGCGTGATGGGTCACACCTGAGATGAATGAAGCCTCATCGTCTCGCTCCGTTACTCGGAGGCTAACGTAGCGGACAATACAACTTTTAAAGAACATGAAACAAACAAAGGAACCGCGAAAGATCACAAACACCAACATAAACGTAATTCACCTTAACAACCGACGCTAGACAATACACAGGGAACGAACTAAATACAATGACTAATCAACAGACAAGGGGAGACACCTGGAAACACAGCTGGACAGGAGTGAGCGGTCATGAGAAGGGCGGGGTTACAAACAAGACACAGCACATGGGGAAAATAATGAAAACAAAACACAGAGCACGTGGACAAGATACACACAAGGACAGGACTAGGTGACGGTGTGACAGGTTACATGTGCAAAGTATTATATTCAATGATTTTTTTTTTCTGGTTAGTCTCCATTCATGAGTGAATCACAATGATGGGCATTCCTCTACTTGTAAACAAGGAACAGCTTCACTCTAGAATGCAGGGGAGAATGACACATGTTGAATAAATTCTTTATTTCTGTTTTCTTTGTGCACAAAATGTATTCTCATAACTTAATAAAATTAAAGTTAAATGTATGGAGGGTTAGAAGGCTCTCAGATTTCATCAAAATATCTTAATTTGTGTTCCAAAGATCAACAAAGGTCATAAAGGTTTGGAATGACATGAGGGTGAGTAATTAATGACAGTAACATAAAGGGATAGTTCAGCCAAAAATGAAAATTATCTTTTACTTTTGAAGCATCCCATCAGACAAATTCAATCGGAGTTATAATAACAACTGTCCAGACCCCTCCAAGCCTTTGAATGGGTTTAAATGGGTGATAGCCGTTACACTTCAGAAGACATGAAATAACCGAGGGCTGAATAAAGTCCTCCTCTAGTGAATCAATGCAATTTGTACAATAAATATCCATATTTCAACCTTAACAAGCACTTTTCTCTCACATCTGCTGTCTGTGGAAATCGGAAGCAGTTCCCGGCAAATGCATAAATAAGATGAACCTGGAGCACACTGTGTTCTCAAAATGCAGGTTAAACTCACACGGAGTTCATGAGAAGTAGCATTCACCAGGAACCAAGCCAGTCAGTCTATAAAAACAACTATAGGCTACATGTGTAACAGTTAATTCATGTGGTTTCATACTAAGCTTTATCACAATTTTTGAGTTCTTTTTAGAGTCACACTGGTGTTTTTAATTTTACATTCTTATTTGAACCCTCTTGCAGTTCCCATTGGGAAATATTGTTCTAGTGGATGGATGCCAAATAACCCATTTGCTACATTTGCAAATACTGTGAACTCATACCTAACAACACCATTTAGCCATGATTACCCAGGATTATTATTACTATATACAGTAGTAGACTCTATCTCCAGTAGAACTCCATCTCATATGGTCCCATATAATCATTTACATTACCATTTTGTTCACTGTACATCTGCATGAAACCACTTTTAAAAGTAAATGTAAGTTCTAAGCATTTCATCAGACTTGATTATGGTGGGTAGATACACCTCCATCTTTTAAAAGTGCATTATAATTTCTGGATGTAAGCCAGCTGGCAAGGGATGTTGATCCAAAAAAATAAAAAATAAATATATGTGATTACATTTTTCATAATATTCCAGCAGTTACACCAGCAACAGATAAAGTTTCAAAGGGTGGTGTTTGAGCATGACTGTGAACACTGTAGCCACAAAATACAACCAAAAGCATTCTGGTCTCATAAAAATATGTACCTCTGTGCACTTTTTGTGCAACATCATTTTTACGTGCCTTACTTGCATGTTTCGCCGCAGTTTCAAAGAGAAATATGCACTGGTCGGTGCTAAAACACAGGTTCAATACGTGAAACACTGACACACTATAATGTAGATATAGGTACTTATTTCTGTGATTTTATTACGTTAAATATTCATGGGCTGTCGCTACAAGTTAAAGCTCTACCATATTGGAAATATGCCATATTGGAAGCAGTGCTTCCAAGTTGCAGAGTTTGGCTGATCAGCCTGTCAATAATATAACACTAATTGATATAAATGGTAATGCTAATGTCATGTTCACTATCAGGTCGCAAATTGGCCTAAATGGGTCAAATTGGTTGAAATGAATGGAATAAACAATTCATCCATTTGGAAATTTTAAAACTACATATCCTAAAAAAAAAGCTCCAATTCACTTTCACTATGAGTGACTAACATTAACGTTAACTAAACGTTAACTTTTTTTCTTAAAAACGTATGTAACCTTCATTCCCTGAGAAGGAAACGGAGACGTCACATCGAATTGGGATCTCGCTTCGAGAGGACCAATCTACTTTGTGTGTATGAAAACACACCAATGAACATTGGCATCAGCTGATCACTGTGCAAGTATAAACAGGCAGTGGATGTGTGCATCATTAGTTTTTTCGGTACAGCACCATTGGTGACAGGGTGTGACATCTCCATTCCCTTCTTCAGGGAATAAGGGTTACATACGTAACTGAGACAACGTCACTCCGAGTCACGTCGGCGAATATTACCGACGAATTGGGATCCCTACCAAAACGCCATGGACACTGACCCTTCCAGTGTGGGACTCTGCTGGGAGTCTACTGGCCACCTCTCTTTAGGCCGGGACTCACCACAAGAGGCGAGATACTGTTTCAAGCACTATCCATTCAGAGAACGAATACGCATATGCACAGTATTTCAGTGCATAGGGAAAATGGGAGGTGATTGAACCCTCTTAGATGGCAGGAGTCTGCCGGGGGAAACACAGGCTCTAGGTCTTAACTGTGGAGTACACACATGGGGTCCTCCTTGGGAACCCCACATGGACCCCAGCCCTCACCGGATCGCCTTACTGGGATTCAATGGGAGGGCCTGGCGCTAGACGCTCCAGGTTTGGAGATGGCATTCCCTTCTGCTGGCCTCCGTGACAGACAAAGAGCTGGTCTAAAGTCCTAAAATTTTGCGTCCAGTCAATTGACCATCTCAGTGCTCAAACACTAAGCTAAAAACACTAAGCACAAAGCTCGGGCTGGGTCTGCCTCCTCCGAGGGCAGCACTTTGAGGTTCACCACCACCTATTGAGTCTTTTATTCTTTTGGCTAATGGGGCTATCATGTTATGAACGAACGACTCAAACCCAAAGACTCGAAACAGGTGAACTTATTCCAGTAAGAACTTTCCAGCAGGACCAAATCACTCTCTCAGATGACTCGTTCTTCCCAAGTCACATTAAAGATTTGTTAAAAAAAGAACAAATCATTCATGAACGACCCATCTCTACTTTCTATTCTTTGCTAGGAGTGCTCAATAACATTTAGCATTTTCTTAAATCCCGCATTAAAATCCGTTGGCTATAAATGTACCGATCGCTGTTACTGTTGCTTTGCCCAGTCAAATCTGTTGGAAATGCCTAGCTCGGCTCCGAAGCGAAAAGCTAATGATGTACGCATCCGCTGCCTGTTTATACTCACACGGTGATCAGCTGCAGCTAAATGCAATTAGTGCATGCCAATGTTCATCGGCGTGTTTTCATACACGCAAAGTAGATTGGTCCTCTCGAAGAGAGATCCCAATTCATCGGTCATATCCGACGTGACTCGAAATGACTGACTGAAAGGAAATGAGAGCAAAGGATTGAACAGATGTGAACAGATTTTTGTGGTAATCAACACAATGCCACGAATCCTGTCGACTGATATTAAACCCAGAATGTTCCTTTAAACAGAGTCAGACTAATTCAGCTGGTGGTTTAATGTTCTCTGTGTCTTGACTGTTTTCTGAAGCACATCACTGTGATAAAATCAAAGACAATGTCTAGACAGCGTCATGAGAAAAGCACCAATTCATCTCTTCAGCAGAGCGTGACAGACAACAGGTTCCTTGTTCTACCTTGTTCTAATATTTATCTTCATGAGTCTCTGCTTCAAACTTCTTATACTCTGTATTTTTTTTATCAATTAATAATAGCTTTTTTTCTCTTTCTTTGTCTTTTTTTTAACCATTACAATTTTCCACCCTCTCCTACAGGTTGTTCTCTGGAAAACAATGTGTTGATGCATTTATGTCTGTGTGTGAAGTTCACAATAATTTTTGCAGTTAAGTTTCATCATTATAAAACATAAATAGTTTCACAAGATGAACAAAAATTGGATTCCTCATTTAGACTTTTAGACTTTAGACACTGAACTACAAAGAAAGGGAAACCACAGGGTTGCCATGCTTTTTGAAAATAAGTACAATATATGAGTATAAAGGCAATTTATATTTATTTATAAGCAATATAATACTTCAAAATCTCCAGTCCTGGCAATAGCAATTTTATCTGAAGTTTAGCATCGATCAGTGAATCTGATTAAACCGTTAGCATCATGCTCAAAAATGACTTTATTTGAAGTTTTGATATTTGTCCTATTTAAAACTTCACTCTTTTGTAGTTACATCGTGTACTAAGACTGACGGAAAATGAAAAGTTGTGATTTCTTAGGCCCTGCGTGATTTCATAGCATAATATTAAATATTAATTTTCTGTTTGTCTTCGTACATGATGTAACTACAGAGTCAAGTATTAAATAGGAATAATATTTTAATTCTTTGGTCATTTTTTAACGTGATGCTAACGGTCTAATCAGATTCAATGGTATATGCTATGCGTGCTACCGTCAGACACAGTGATCGACTGAATAAATTAAAAAACTGTAAAACTCAACTGTTTAAGTCTAGGGCAGTTGGAAAATTACAAAAATAATGGAGTGTTCCTTTAAAAATATACTTTAATGTCATTTGTATTGACATTTTTATGTCATTCATTTGAATTACATATTTGTAATTGAAATTAAGTGTTTCTGTTTTAGCTTAGTAAAAAGATCAAAATAAGTGACCTTATTACAAAGTGCAATTTAAAAGTCTACTTAAGCAAATAAAGAAATAAATAAAGGCCACTTAAAGTGCCCCTAGTATGCGATTTTTAAGGCTCTAATATTGTGTTGGGAGTCTCCTACAATAGGTTTACATTCATGCAAGGTGAAAAAATGCTTTTGTTTTCTCAAAACATTAATTTAATGTCACAATTTTCCAGCGATTCTCAAACGATTCCTTTCGAAGCAGTTCTAAGATTCAGTCTTTCAAAACTCTTCCTTTTCGTGAGCCTACTCTGCTCTGATTGGTCAGATGGCCCAGTTTGTTGTGATTGGTCTACCATGTACTGTAGCAGTCATCAGTGAAATTACAGGTTTGTGGGTGGGGCCAATTTGTTTGCGGACAGCCAACATAGAATTATATAAATGTGTTACACTGTGACGTGTAGCCGTGACAGAAGTGGGATTAGTTCAAAATTGAAATACTAACGACTTGTTTAGAGTTGACTATTTATTTTGTGAGACAATAACTATTTACCGTGCACTTTCTGATTTACAACTGGAAATGCCATAATTGGCGCACTTTAAAGGTATAGGTCACCAAAAAATAAATAAATAAATGAATAAAATTGTGTCATCATACTCCACCGTACCTCCATACTCTTTTTTTCTGTTAAGCACAATAAAGTGGATTTTGGGGTAAACTACCCTTTTAAGTGGACTTTTATTTCATTCAAATAATATCATCTGAAAGTACATGTTTATATATTTTTAAGAACTGAAGTACACTATGTGCTTTTGTTTTATTTTATCAATTCACTCAACAGAAACCTGCTTTGCCGAGTCTATTATAGCAGGCTCTCTTATTTTAAAGCATAAAAGCTATTTATTCCTCAGCTTCTCTCTGTATATCACATAAATCAACCTTAAATCTGGTAAAACAAGAACATCTCTAACTGGATTTTTATATCATTCAATTTCTTAGCTGGGTTTCAGTACATTATCCTAACACATGGAGGCACTACAGACAACACACTCATAAACTGTAAATGAACATTTATTATTCACTGACAGCGAGGAAGCACAGATCGAGATATAACTCCAGTCAAGAGCAGGATTAGAGGAATCGAAATGAGATAAAACCATCAGATGTTAAAACAATGACTGCAGAATACTTTTAGACGCTTCTACTCAGTGTGAGATTCCATGCTATCATTGCAAATTCAGATTGAGTTGAGCTTCCTCTATTTGCTGGGAGATAGAAATGTCTCCAGGGGTTGATAAGCGAGTTAAGATCTTCAGATGCTGCAAAATAAAGATACCAGAATATGCAAAACAATTAAATCAAACAGTATGCTTCCAAACCACACTCAAATATATTAAGACCAGATTTTAATATTTATGCATTTGAATACTTTCAAATTCAAATTTTTCTGATAATTTACTCACCCCTATGTCATCCAAGATGCTTTTTCCAAGATGTATTTCTTTGTTTAGTGGAAAAGAAGGCGAATGTGTGTTTATAAAACATATACATAATTTTTTTTTTTTTTTATGACAGATCGCTTTGCTTGATAAGACCCTTATTCATCGTCTGGTATTTTTTATAGCCCTTTGAAACTGTATTTTTTTACCTTCAACAATTTGGTGTCCATTGAAGCTCACTATATCCTGGAAGGTTTTCATCAAAAACCTTGATTTCTTTTTGACTGAAGAAATAAACATAAACATCTTGGATGACAATGGGGTGAGTAAAGTATCAGGAAATTTAAATTTGAAAGTGAACTGTGTTAATACTTTGCAGGATGTTTTCATTCACACACAGCTGTGTTACACATTGCATAAAAGGTAATTTTCAAGAATCCATAATTAGGACACTTTTTATAAAATAAATACTGTTGTTAAGATTGAGACACGGGAAGGCGTATGGATCCATATGCAACAATGTTTATTAAAGTTCACACAGAGTAAAACAGGCAGCA
>JAUMHR010000079.1:3985952-3997338 GCA_032361145.1 Enteromius fasciolatus
ATTTTGGGACCACCAGACCCGGCGATCGGCTGAATGGATTCAAAAACGGTAAAACACATCTGTATTACTCTAGGGATCTTGGAAAATGAGCCTATTTCCAAAAAAAGTGGAGTGTTCCTTTAATGAAAGCAAATGTGACATAAAAACACATTAGTTAAAGCAACCATGTCATTTTAGCTACTTTGTATAAGTCTTTGAGCTTTTTTTTCTCACTGCGCGGGACTCATACTAGGGTGATCTGCATCTTAAATGTGTTGCTTACAAGCAAGTTTACTATGTCAGACGTCATACATACGGAGCTGTTTATGTAATGATAACATCAAAACGTATTAGATTACAGATCATGCACTATGGTAAAAGTGTCCTGAGATCATAACTGCACTATGAAAGGTTAACAAAGTCATCTCCGAGGACACTCAGACTCTAACAGAAGTGCAGGACTGGAAACCTGTGTCAGCACACCACAGCTTTATATGCCCTGTGGCTGCACGAGGAAGATATGTGTGTCTACTTCAGTGTCTCTCAGTGGTCCTGCTTCCTCTCAGGCCAGCTGCTGGGGAGCACTGAAGACGTTATCATGCCTGTCTGCCCCACACACACATGCACACACACACCAGCTTGGTCTATCCCCGGATCCCACACTTTGGAATCAGGCTCTAGCATTTTCAGGTTAAGGTTATGTCACATCTGTGCTGCCTTTCAGTAGATACAAGCTTTGTATAACTAGATATTAAGATACATGTTAATGTGTGACAAGAGTAGGAGTGTAAAAAGTAATTTATTTTTAAATTTACCTTTTAAAATGTATTCCTGTGATGCAAAGTTGTATTTTCAAGATCATTACTCCAGTCTTCTGTATTACATGATCCTTCAAAAACCATTCTAATATTCTGATTTGCTGCTCAAGAAACATTTTATATTATTAATGTTTAAAATGGTTTTGCCATTTAATTGCAACAAATAGTTTAACCTAAACATTAGAGACACACTGTAGGAGATTTGCATAAACTTTGAAGAGCAACCCAGATTTCCAAGAATTCCCAATGCCCTAAATTTCTCAGTGACTTTATACTTTGCACACTCAAGTAAATTTCTTTAAAAAGACATTTAAAAAAACTGGCCATTTCTTTCTTTTATCAGGACAATAGAGGTGGACAAGAAAAAGGGAACAATTTTGGCCATGATGACCCAGTCCAAAGACAAATTAATTAATTTCTCTAATAAATTACAGATGTAACAACATATAGGTATTTTAAATACTCCACTACTTAATTTCATGGTGTATGTGTCACCAAAGGCTTAGGGGTTGTTCACATGCAGCGCGTTTTGTGCGCACAAGCTCTTTATTTTCAACAGGATGGTTTGTAATGTGTGTGTTTCTGGTTCTCATCTTTTTGGGGGTGGGAGGAGCAGACGCAGGTTCCCTGTCCCGTCGTTTGCACTGCCTTGTTGAGCGTAGCATTGAAAACATTATATTTTACACA
The DNA here is from genome assembly GCA_032361145.1 of Enteromius fasciolatus. Classification (NCBI taxonomy): domain Eukaryota; kingdom Metazoa; phylum Chordata; class Actinopteri; order Cypriniformes; family Cyprinidae; genus Enteromius; species Enteromius fasciolatus. The sequence goes on from JAUMHR010000079.1 coordinate 3,987,437, forward strand.
GTTTATTCTCCTTTTTTTCTGAATCGTTCGTCTCGTATGCGTACCGAACCTAGCCTTGTTCAATACGATTACGCTTATCGTTACACGCCTATTAAATATATATATATAGATATAAGTGCAATGCAAAAACATATATGTGCATTGTATTAAATGATTCATTTAAATCCAGGTACATAGTAGTTAAGGCCATCTAATATAAAGTGGGACCAAAATTGTCCTTGCTCCTCCAAGCTTTAGAATGGCACTGGGTGGGTGCTTTTAGTAATGTGGTGACACATATTCAAAATTTGAGCTCCGCATTTAACTCATCCAAATGCACACATAGTAGTGAACACACACCCCAAGCAGAGCTGTTTTTTGTTAACATTTTTTTGTACAGTTCAAAAGTCAAATAAAGCACATCCACAATAAAACCTTGGGATCTGTGTTTTGTTTTACTGTCATCCCTCCTTTCTTCTTTCGTCTGAAAGAAGAAAGTCAAATACACATAGGATGCCTTGAGGGGGGTAAAACATGGGGTAATTTTCATTTTTGGGAGAACTAACCCTTTAAGTCCACTAGTTGATGATAACTGCACACTGACTAAAACGTCAGAAAGCCTTTGCCACTCTTTCAAAACCATTATGGCACTGTGATAATCTCTGGCTTTTGTAGCTAAGCAACTACCCAACACAACGCATACCAATTCTCAATGCAAAGCAATTCTCTTTTACAATTCTCTCAATATAAACTTTTTGCCAATGAAAAAAAAAAACATTATCTCAATATGTTTATTTTTTTTGAAGGAATATTTTATAAAAGATAGATTGCATTGATGTGACCAAACTGTTGATCTATTTAAAAAAAAAAAGCCATCATCCTAAAAGCACTAAGATGAATTACAATCATCTGAGTCACTCTGTGATTGAAGCGTATTCTCTGATCTTCGCCCAAAACATGAGAGAAACAGGACCTCAGCTTACGTACTGGTCAAAGTAAATCATGAAAACTGTTTTTATGTTAATGGTTACAGTAAAAGTATTAATAATGAAGATAATTCTAAATAGAATGTCAACCACAACATGTCAAATACTCGATTAAAGCTACCTGAGGCACAAATGTTCATTGATGCACTTTTTAGCAAGACACAAAATACATTTCAATAAGTACATATCACTGAAGTTTCCAAAAGAAATTAACACTAGAGACAGTAAACTTCTGACAGATTTTGTTCCTTTTCACACTAATTGACAGAGTTTTGATTAATAAAGTGTATTTTTGCACAATTACTTTAGGAATATCTTGTTATGGTTTTGCTTTTGAACGTTAGCATCACACATATCCAGTTTCCTATCTATGGGCTATCATAGATGGTAGGTTTGTTCAATAGCTCACAGAGTACAGAGATGTACTTGAGAGATGTGTAGGGCATTTTTTTAGAAACAATGCCTGGATTTGAACTCTGAACCACCACAGTACATATCTATATCAACATACATATACACAGTACATATCTTTTATCATAATAAAAACATGCCAGGGTTCATGTATTGACCCTTTGTTTTAGTGCCACTCAGTGGACATTTCTCTTAGAAACTGTGGCAAAACATGCAGTAAGGTACGTAAAAATGGTGTTGCACAAAATGTGCACATGTTTTTATAAAACCAGGTTAAATTTAAGCTTAGAGAAACAGTATTATTGCTGTAGTTTGCTAAGAATCCACCCTAAAATTGTTTGTAAGTAGTGAAGTGAAGTGACTTTTGGCCAGGTATGGTGACCGATACTTGGAATTTGTGCTCTGCATTTAACCCATCCAACGTACACACACATAGCAGTGAGAAGTGAAGAACAACACACACCCGGAGCAGTGGGCAGCCATTGCTGCAGCGCCCGGGGAGCAGTTGGGGGAACGGTGCTTTGTTCAAGGGTCTCACCTCTGTTGTGGTATTGAAGGTTTATTTGATTACCCTGTGATTTTGCAAGTTTTCTTACTTAGAAATCATGGAGGGGTCTACAATTTTCACCATACTGTAGGTGCATTTCCACTGTGAGAGTCAGAATCTAAAGAAAAATCCGGGAATCACATTGTATGATTTTTTACCAATTCATTTAGGAATTACTGTGTGTTAAATAGTCCAGCTACACTTTGCTCATGATTCTAAATGAGTAGCACCTGTCTGAGGTAGTTAGCTGTCATATAGACACCTGTGCACCCCAGAATCGGCCAAAGTCTAGTAGCAACATGGGCAAAACCAAAGAGCTGTCAAAAGACACAAGAGACAAAATTGTAGACCTTCACAAAGCTGGAAAGGGCTACGGGGCAATTGCTGAGCAGCTTGGTGAAAAGAAAACAACAGAAAATGGAAGAGGCTAATGATGACTGTCAATGTCCCTCGGACTGGGGCCCCACGGAAGATCTCTCCTCGTGGGGTATCAATGATGCTAAGAATGGTGAAGAATCAGCCCAGAACTACACGGGAGGAGCTGGTCAATGCCGTGAAGAGAGCTGGGACCATCATTTCCAAGGCTACTATCAGTAATACACTAAGACGTCATGGTTTAAAATCTTGCATCACACAGAAGGTTCTCCTGCTTAATTCAGCCCATGTCCAGACCCGTCTGAAGTTTGGGACTATCTGGATGATCCAGAGGAGTTATGGGAGAAAGTCCTGTGGTCAGATGAGAACATAGTAGAACTTTTTTTGTCTTAATTCCATTTACCCTGTTTAAAGAAAGAAGAATGATGAGCATCATCCCAATAATACCATACCTACAGTGAAGCATGGGTCTGGAAGCATGATGCTCTGGGGGTGTTTTTTTGCACAGGGGACAGGACGACTGCACTGTATTAAGGGGAGGATGAACGGGGCCATGTATTGTGACATATTGGGCAAAAACCTCCTTCCCCTTAAAGATGGGTCGTGGCAACATGACAAAGACCCAAATCACACAGCCAGGAAAACCAAGCAGTGGCTCTGTAAGAAGCATATCAAGGTTCTGGAGAGGCCTAGCCAGTCTCCAGACCTAAATGCAGTTGAAAATCTTTGGAGGGAGCTGAAACTCTGTGTTGCTCAGCGACAGCCACGAATCCTGACAGATCTACAGATGATCTGTATGGAGGTGTGGCCCAAAATCCCTCCTGCAGTGTGTGCAAACCTGGTGAAGAACTACAGGAACCGTTTGACCTCTGTAATTGTTAACAAAGGCTTCTGTACCAAATATTAAAATATAAAAAAATGGTTTGACTCAAGTGATCAAATACCTATTTGACACAGTAATTCCCAAACAAATTGTTAAAAAATCATACAATGTGATTTCCTGATTTTTCTTTTTAGATCCTATCTCTCACAGTGGAAATGCAGCTATGCTGAAAATTGTAGACACCTCCATGATTTCTAAGGGTGATCAAACACTTATTGACCTCACTGTATAACAAAGAGAGTTTTGTGAACTCTGTAGTAAGTGTTCATTTGATAAGGCTTTTTGAATCGTCTCCTTTACAATATAGCCAATATTCCCCATGAGCAGAAATAAAGTGTATTTATACAAGGCAATGAATTGTAGTGTCTCAATAACCAGAAAAAAACTAAGCCAGCACTCCTGGGATTCCACCCATGCAAGCAAGGTAATGAAGTTGTCACATTAAGATCGAGAGACTTTGCAGCTCACATTTGAGCGAAACATCAACAGCAAAGCCCAGAGTTACATGAATTACAGCTTTAGTTATTTTATAAATGTATAAATGTGAAAGATCTTTGTGTTTTTCACCCCTAGAGCCTATAATGTTGCAATAACAGCAGGACGGGTCACTCCAGAAATGTTGGCAAAAGGTCTCTAGTCTCACAGAATCTAAAAAAATGACAATATCTGTACTGTGTGATGGAACACAGATAAATATGCTTGAAGAAGCAACCAGAGTCTAGTAAGATATTTCTAACTTCTTTTTTGAGGTCAGTGTTATAGGCTTATGGGTACATTCATCTGATAACAACCCAGTTTCAAAACCACCCTTCATATATCACACAAATCATTTAATGTTCTTTTATTATTCTATAGCTTCAGCATCATCAAGTAGAAAAAATCCTAAGCCCAAGGAAAACATCAAAAACATCTTATCCTGTCTTTTATCCCAATCCAGGAAGAGGGCTTCAAGCTCCATATAAAATCTGCAATATGCAATAATGATATATAATAACAACAGACGTGCATATAATTGTTTTTATGCTGTTTGTGTTGACAGATGGTCCAAATCTTTATCACTTTAACTATGTATTGAGTCTGGTGTGACAGACTCATTTTTAAATAGTGTGGCTTTCCCAGTAACAAGCTATTTTTTCCAACAATGAGCAGCGTAGTGTGACAAACAGCTTTTGCTATTTTTTTAATGTTACACTGTATTGCACACACAGCTTTAAACCAAACAAAGAGAAGCAATAATCAAACACGCTCTCTTAGTACACTCTCTATCAAGCGGCACTAAAAAGTTTGTTTGGACAGTTCATTTAAAAAAGAAAGAAAGAGATAACCTACAATCATTCTATAAATTGCTTATTTATTTATATCCCTTGTGCTGTGCTGAAAACACATAACCTGAAATTGGTATTCCTGGTCAAAAATGGAAATAAAAATGGCTTGAAAATCCGTCATCACGCTATATTATTATATAATATGTGCACATTATCTGTGGTTTGTGGATAATTTTGGCAATGCTCATTCTAAAACAGTGTATAAGCGCAAAATATTGAAGGCTACAATTAACCACTTCAACCTGTGCTAAAATAAAAAAAAATAAAAAAACGCATAATAATAATTAATTTAAGCTGATAAACTGCTTAAATTCAATATTTTGTAATAATATAGCATGAAAAGAAATGCATAAGCAATTTTTTGTAGGCCAGTTATTTTTAACCAGGAGCTCCACAAGTTTAACAAGGTAGAGAAAAAAATCTTAAAAGTATGAAAATATTTATACCATGTATAATGTACCATATATATATATATATATATCCCTCTTTTTTAACCCTCTTGCAGCTTAACCTCTTTTTCCCCTTTTTTTTTAAATTCAGTAAACATTTCCTCTTTTTTCCATAACCAATAAATGACTGAGATATTTTTTCTAGAAAATAAATAAATATTAGACTGATCTTTTCGACAACATGCTTAAAGACTCCAAAGAATCAATAAAATCAATAATTAAGAGAATGCTGAAAATGTCTCAAGAAAGAGTAAACAAGTTCTACCATCTGCTGCCTGCTTGACATTTGACTGCTCACAGTCCTGTCCGGCTAACGGTCCTCTCTCGTATGGCTGCTTCCTGGCGGAATCTTGTCTTCCCGCGTGAACGTGACACGCAGCCTATTGAAAACCAGCAGGGCACTTGGCAAAAGAGCAGGAAATGAAGGAGACTCTTCAGTCTGTGGCCAAAGCACAGACAAGGCCTTTTTTAACCCACATAAAACTGTCTTTCCACTCCACCAATAAAAATTCTAAGCGATTCAAAAGGTCCAAATATGGAAGAACAACAAAATATGTCATTATCTGTTGAATGGAAACAGTTGCTTTGAAACCCCAAAAATGAGAAAACACACACTATGCAATCATGCTGTTAAAAAAAAGCAGCTTGGACATTTTACTAAATAACTTCTTTCTGTTCCGCAGAAGAAAAGCAAGTCCTATAGGCTTGGAATGACGTTACAGTGAGGTAACGAAGACAGAATTGACATTTTGAGTGAACCATTACATCTCTATAAAAAAAAAATCAATATGAAATCAACAAGGAAGAGTTTATACATTAAAAAAAGACTCTTATATCTGTTCAAACTGTTTGTGTTAACAGTGTTAGAAATATGTTATTACTATGTTCGTGCAGCTCTGAAGCTGGATATTTGTGAGCTATCAACTGAACTTCTGTTTTAAAGGGAATATTATAGAACATTTTCTGAAGACGTAAGGGATGATGTACTGTTAGGCAGTCAAAGACTTTGCTAAACCCTATTTAGAGAGGCTTCAGCCTTGACTTTGATCTCAGCCCCCCCTAAAAATCAGCAATTAACTCAATTGTAAGCAAAATCTGTGATTATGTAATCTCTATTCATGCCTGGTTAGGGTTAGGGTTATGCCTGTTGAAAACAGCAGCTGCAGTAACTAACCTCAGATCTGAGGTTATTTTATTCTGAAAAGTCCCGTTAAAAGCTGTTAACCAAAGTTATTTGGAAAGTATTATCCTTCTCTAAATGGTGGACAAAGTCACTGATGATGGGCATGAAGTGCTTCCCTGCACACAGCTGTCAGATGCATTCACTATCATCTAAACACTTTCCTTTCAAGTGAAACAACACAGTAAAAGGCTACCAAATATGTACCTTTATTGCACATCTACTGAGAAAAAAAACAGATTATTTCATTGGATTTTAATTCGAAAACACAACACAATTTCAAATTAGCACAACAGTATAGTTCACGCAAAAAAAGAGCTTTGAGTTTTCATGTTTACCGTATTTATTTGAATCATAAATGTTTATCTGTGATTACATACCTTAAGAAAAATATATCTCTCGATTTTGGTTAATCTTAAAAATATAAAGAGGTAAAATGGGTGTTTATGGGTGTGTAAATGATGACAGAATTTTCCTTTCCAGATTAATTAACCTATTAAGCCAAAATTATTCCTTTGAAAAAGAATTCAATAAATAAATTAAAATATTAGAACACAGTAAGTAAGGCAAGACACTACAGGCAAAACAGTTTTTCCTTTTTTTTTTTTCACAGACTGTTACATTTTGATATTGTGGTCTATTCATAATGTGTTCCTTCAGACCAGTTGAAAGTAAACATCCAAAATACTCAAAGTGTTTATTTTATTGCACTTGTTCTATTTGTGTTTGAAGATTTAAAGGGCCATTTTCTCAAAATGATTATTTTTTCCTTCACTGAGCCAAAAATCACCACTTCAGTAGCACTTACATGCAGCATATTTTACCATTCTATTCCTCTCTATATTCTGACATTCTTACAGCGGATTTGTTACACATATAATTTGCCTGATTTTATGAATATAAATTTATTTATTTAGCAAATGCTTTTTCTCAAAGTGACCAAAGCAAAAAAAAAAAAATAATAATAATAATAATAATCAGTAGTCTATTAAAGCTTTCCACTTATTAAACAAAAACAACTCTTAAATTAGACTTTATAATTACCTTAAACTACACCTACAATGCCTACAGTTTTGCATTGCATTATTGTAGCTCAAATAGTAGAACGTGGCACTAGCAATGGTAAGGTCATAGGTTCAGTTCCCAGAGAATAAACCGAGCATTTAGCAAATGCTTTTCTGCAAAGCAACTTACAACAGAGGAACATAAACAAATCAACACAGAAAAATGTGACTATACCAATGTCTACAGTAAATGTACACTTGAAGCATTTCTTTCTTTCTTAAAATACTCTTTAATCAAATGTCCATTAATACAGCTTTCCACTTATTATACAAAAACGTCTCTATGGAGACTGCTCATGTCTTGACTTTGTGAACAGATTCGTGATGCATGAAGCTAGGTTGAATTTGTGTATTATTGTAGCTCAAATAGTAGAAAGTCACATTAGCAACGCTAAGGTCATAGGTTCAGTTCCCTGGGAATGAACCAACTACGCATTTAGCGAATGCTTTTATGCAAAGCAACTTACAATAGAGGAACATAAACAATTCAACACAAATTTGACTATACCAATATTTAAATGTACAGCTGAAGCATTTCTTTCTTTCTTAATACAATTATCAATAGTGCATTTTAACTTATTATACAAAAACACCTCTCCTGTCTTGAATTTTACCAGATTTCTGTACGGCCTTGAAGCACGAAGCTACTGTAGATTGAAGCTTTGCATTATTGTAGCTCCAACAGTAGACCATGACACTAGCACTGCTAAGACCATGGGTTCTATGGGACTATATACATTTAGCAAATGCTTTGGCCCATAGCAGCTATACCAATATCTAATCGTTTATTTCATACTTTTTAATACAATAATTAATAGGCTAGTCTATGCATACAGTTTTCCTATGAAGAGTGGTCATGTGTACAATCCAACTCGTCACATTTTGACGCTTGGTCAAAACCCTTTTGCGTCCCTCTTTGAAGCTCAAGGTACCCCTTTTTAAATATTCAAAATATTATATATTAAATTTATATATGCACGCAAACCATTACCTTAAGCCAAACACCTGAAAAAAACAGAGGACCCTTCATGTCGAAAAGTGACTTAAAAGGGGTACCTTGATCGTCAAAAAGTGACGCAAAAGGGTCTTGACCAAGTGTTAAAATGTGACGAGCAGGAGTGTGAGAATGTGTTGCAATATCTTAATGTTCACTTTCTTTCTTCTTTGATAAATTAACAATAATCCATTTTATGAATGCTGCAATTCACTTATCAGAATAAAATATTTAAAAGATGTGTAATACTACTAAATTTACAATGCCTCTTGGCGATTGAAGAATCTTTGTACTTCTTTTCAGCTCGATCTGACACAATCGAAGCAACTACACTGACCCTTCTTGGTAATTATCTGCTGAGTCATTAAGAAGAGCCATGGTAAGGGCAGATGTCACAATCTATGGCCCGATGTGTCATCAGGCTTTTGTAAATCTAAATATAAATGCACAGAGAGGAGAGAACAGCCTGCATCATCTGCTTCATTACGGTGGAGATTCACGGTATTACAGAGGATTGGAGTGGAGCGGAGCTGGTCGCCACCCACTCCTGTTAGCTGCCACCCACCCACCTACACACACACACACAATCATAAGCCTAATTATTGCCAGTTAATCACAATTCCATCAAATGGCAAACAAGCTGCTGAAGTGACTATACCCACTGTAAAAACCTCCACACACACACATAGAGTCCATGATCGTTCCTGAATCCCAGAAACACCAGCACCATTCTGAGGAATGTGCTGAACAAAAAGGGAAGCACATGCGCATTCGCACCCTCACACGCGCGCACGCACAGTTTCCATGGAAACAAGCGGGAGAGTGGCCCGTCCCACTCTCTTCTGTGGACCGATAGAGGAGGATGAGAAAGAGAGAGGAAGAATGAAAGAGATGCAAAATACAGAGCGAGAACAACAGAGACAGAAATAAAGCAGAGAAAACCGGAAAGAGCTGCATCGCATCACTTTGGAAGGAATAATTCATGAAACCATGCTCAGGTTCTGTTACAGACAGTATCAGCGCACAGTGTGTGTGTGTTTGACTGGTATCCCCGATCAGAACTCAAAGCCAAATGCTGCCTTGAAACCCAACAGCTGAAACGGTGGGAAACACTGCACTGCACCACAGCACTAATGTATACAGCATCCAGGAAACCCCCTCTTGTGTGCACTGAATACTAATACTCACAATATGATTGGCTAGCGCTGATGTACGACCCATGTCCTTAAGCAAAACCGTACTATATTTATGGCTTGGATGCTCTTATGAAGTTTCCTAGAAAGGAAATTGAGCGGCCTCTTGTAAAGTGAAAAGAGTGGTGAGGAAGTACCATGGTACAATGAGGTAATCACAGGGTAATATTTCATTTGGCAGTATATGATCCCATTATTAATCTATCATCTATGTCGATCTATGTCAAAAATGTCTATGTCATTGTACTTATTGCTTTTGAATTCTGAATATGCACTCCTACACAAAGAGACTTACATTGCTCTCCAGTTTGAGTTACATGCTAGTAAATAAAAACACTTCAATTACAGTTGAATTACCATTAAAACAAACACAAAAGGTTATTTGACAGTCTTCTAACTAAAAGTATTTTATAAAGATTAACTATATAACATGATTTAATTAAAAATGTTAGAATTTTGAATGGAACTGAAAATATATTAATTTTATATATATATATATATATATTTGTATATTTT
>JAUMHR010000079.1:4046813-4069782 GCA_032361145.1 Enteromius fasciolatus
GACTGAGCGTAAGCTACGCAACGTGCGTAAGTTACGCAATGCGCGTGATGACGTCATTCGTGCCCACTGGAATCGTTCCAAGGAATCGAAACACTGGGAACCGGTTCTCGATTCCCATCCTTAGTCATGAGTCATGCCGTTTAAATTTAAATTCATTTAAATTTTTCATTTTAGAAAAGTTTAGTGCTCCTAATTTGGCTGCCATTCAGTTCAACTATTCTTTAACCCCAGACTTTAATGCCAAGACAGACCTTTAACATATTGTAAAGTTCGTCTGAAATGCCTTATGCGATAGCTTCCTTATAATATTCTTTAACTATTCACTGCATTACACAGGTACTAACTTTTTACTGTAATTACAACTCACTAACCCTAGGTTTAGTTAACAATGATCAAGGATAACCAGAAATCAGTTCTGCTGATTTTATCATTTATATTACAGTGATATTTTATGAACAATAGGCAGGTTGGTTTTACATGGTGGTTATTTGGTTTAGGTCTATACACACTTATTATAAGCCACAAAGACAAGACTTATGCAGAGCTTCCTACAAGACAAGACTGAGAAGCTTTCAGGAAGTCTTGCACTCAAATTCCAAGTTTCATGATAAAAAGGTATTAACATCAGTCAAGACATATTTATATTTGGTTAAATAAAATAAGATGAAGACAAAACAGCTAAATCAAGAGTTTCTTGTATTCATCTAAAATACAGCAAACAAAAGCTGATTTGTACAGAATTAAAGCTACATTTAAAGTGCAGCCATACAACTGTTTGAGGTTTTTATAAAAAGCAAAATTAACAAATATATTCAAGACGACTTCATACTACAGTGCATTCTAATAAAGTTTTAACTTAACCATTGGACTGAAATGTATTTATGGATAAACTTGTTACAAAAAAAAGGCCAACAACCTTTTAGAAACAGACATTAAGTCTCAAAGATACAGTAATTGCATTTTAAATGACCTAAAAGGTTTAGATCAATTAATATGAAAATTGAGAGAAAATGTACAGATATTCTCCATTATTTAAAGACTTCAACAAAATGTGATCAAACACTTGCAAGCACTGCATTCAGTGACATTTGCTGTTGTCAAGATATTAAATTGTGAAAGCATCCATAAAATGGATTGCAATTATACCAAATAGCCCCAGACATCCCCGTCACAAAACTATTATTTTTTTACTTGTTACACTTTTGTCAACTCGGATTGAAAAAAGTATCCTGTGACTTTGATGCAAGCTTAGAATACTTACCTTGTTTTTTTTTTTTTTTTTAATTTCAAACTACGTTTGAAGAAACTACAAGTTATCAGTTTTAATTATTAGATGAAAGAAGCATGCATGAAAAGAGAGGTCCTACCAGATCAGTCTCATCATCATCTTCCGGTTTCACTTCAGTTTTTGTTTCTTCTTCGGATGGGTTGAAGTCTTCCATCTCCACCTATCACAAAAACACTTTGTGTTACTATGAGAAAGAAACCAGAATAAAGAAACACATTTACAATCCTTTAATGAACATAATGGATGTCATCAGAACACTCACATCTTCAATGGCAGCGTCCTGCAGTAGAGACCTGATATCTAGTCGTACCATATGAGGTGGTGCAGATTCCCAGCTACTGGCCAGCTGTGTGCAACAAGCATATTATTAGCCAGGCTTCTGAATGCTTACGTAATATAATTCTGTTGATAAATGGAACAAAAACTACAGGCTCAAAGTTCAAGAAACTACCTTTGTAATATCCTTCAGCGTTCGTCCATGTATGTTTCTCTTTGCACATGTTTGGTGATCAGTGGTGATTTCAGCCAAGTACACCTGAGAACACAAAAGAAAAAGTTATGATACAGTTAAGTATAGATAAAAGAGTATAAAAACTTGTATATCTAGCCTTGAAACTCAATCCTAGCAACTAATACCAAGGATGCTCACCTCAAACCCTTTTGTCTTAGCAGCACTCCAGAACTGGTCAAAGTACTTCACTTTATCATTGATTGCATCCAGGATTATAAACGGAAAAAATCCATCATCCAGTGTTTTCTTGAATGTCTTCAGCATGCTGCTTCGATAAGTATCTTCCATTTCTGGTTCATATTCATATTCAAGAACCTGATGAAGATGGTCAGAAAGCTTAGCGTAAACAGCTGAGGGAAGTGAGTGGATTTCTCACTTGAAAAGAATGACGAACAGATCAAACCTTGGTCTTGACGCGTTTTCCGGAATCGGGGTCCTTTTCAACTTTTTCCACTTCAGTCATGAAATAGTCATCTAGACCAAGAACTCTGGGTGGTGCACCACCACATTCAACCTCTTTATCCTATATCAACAAACGATTTGTGTTTATAGCTGAAAAACTTGTTCAGTTTAACAATAATAAAGACCCTCAAGGCCGAATATGTCAAGACTACAATCAGGTCCAGCTAAGGCGAACGTGTTTGAGAAAAACAACATGAATATTAAGCTGAGCAAATATGGAAACAAAAAGTGTATTACCCTAATAAGTTTTGCAACATGACTTTTGCCACTTCCAGGTAACCCACGCATGATGACCACAATCTGAAAAGGAAGAAAACTGTGAGTAAGGGATTCAGAAGATGATAATTCAGAAGGAGATTTAGAAGATGCTAGTAGCGTACCCTGTCAGGCCGAGCTGATCGACCTGGTGGTTTGAGGATGTCTTCAGCATTCTTTGTCTCTGGTTTCTTCTCAACACGAGGGGGGGCAATGGGAGCAGAAGGGGGCATTGATGTGGGTGGTGGAGGGCGCTCATCTGGATAGCTCCTTCGATCACCTGGGTAAGAAAGACAGACATCTTACATAGTTCTCAATTTTATAAGCTTTACAGTGATTTTTCTTTTTTTTTTTTTTATGGTAAATGGCATTCAATTTTGAATTGGATTTTTACAATTTTTGAATTGTAACAGACGTACTGTTATAAATGTGTAACACTAGCAGCCTATTACATCTACATAGTCAAAAACTCTACATACAAACTGTTCCATAACTTAGCAGTAGTTGTTGAACTTACCGCAAAAAAAAAAAAAAAAAAAACTTACCATGTATAAGTATTACTAGGTAATTACTCTGTATTACGGACACCTTATAAAATAAAGTAGTACCAAATGTTTTTTTTAAACAGGTTTCCCAAAACACCTTGAAAGCGCTACTTTTAAAAATAAAGAGATGGATTCTTTTATAATTCACTTACTACCATAGCTTGAGGATCCATGGTCAAAATGCTCAAGACTCCTTTCATAGGAAGATCTATCATAGCTTGTTCGGTTATAAACCTCACGATCCCTGCTTGAGCGGCTTGGGTGATCTCTTTCTCTGTCTCTATGTCCAGGACGAGGCCCAAGTGGAGGTCTGAAACAAGAAACAAAACCAAAAAAAAACACATAAAAAGAACAATTCATATATGCGCCGCAACACTTTTTTTCCAGTCCAAACTGGTGCTAAGACATTTTGAAGTAGATAAGAAAATGTCTACCAGTAAATTCCGAAATTTGGGCATAATATGCAGAAAACATGGTGCTGTGGAAAAGCATGCAGCAGTATAGTCTAGAAGTACTTACCGTTCTTCTCGTAAGAAACGATCCCTTTCATATCGTTCTCTCTCATACTCCAGATGTGGCTTCTCCCTGTACGGATCTCTCTCCCAATCCCTGTCATAATCTCTGGGACCACCATATGGGTCACTTCTTCTGTCATAGTATGGGTCTCTGTGACCAATCAATTCTAGTGAAAGAGAGAGATTGATCACAGATATGAATTCAAATAAACCCACTCAGTATTCCTTCGTATTCACAAAACAGAACCAACCTTTCTCATAAGATCGCTCAGATGGCGGTGGAGCTGGCCTCAACACAATCCTCTCTCCATAAGAAATCCTTTCCACTGTTGAACCAGCATCTGCTTATTAAAAAAAACAAAAACAAATGTAGTTTGTCTATGTTTAGAATCACATCAGTTGAGAGGTAGAAGGTGTACTGACCACGGCCATGCCCATAGTCTACTGTTTTAGCAATGAATGAGGCTGTAGGAGCAGGAGCTGAAGAATGAAGGAAACCAGCTTCCAAAGGCTGATTAGTCTGTCCCGTTTCTGGCAATAAATTGGTAGCCTTTAAGAAAAAGAAAATGTTAAGCATTCAGTAGTTCTTAAATAACATGCTTTTGCAATATTGGAGATTAGTTTCTGAACCAATGAGCATAATTTGAAAATCAAGGTTGGCATACCTGCAGAGCACTTTTGACTTCAGGTGGAATTTCTAATCCAAGAATTCCAGGATGGAGTTCTGAAGCCAACCCGGCTGACTCGGCATTCGGAGCATCTCCCAAAACCTTCTTGCTTTCCTGGAGCTCTCTATGAGGAAATGTGTCACCTGAGTTAATATTTTAACATCTGCAAGTTGGACTTAAATGTTGTTGTTTTTTTTATTTAGTGATACACTGATGGGAACTCCTTTACCTTATCATTTTCAACTCCTGGGCAGCTTTGAGGATGATCTCATGCTGCCTTTGAGAAAGAGCAAGCACAGTTTTAGTTGCAGTAGGTGAAGACTCCTCAAGTGTAGTATCCAGTGCTTGAGGTGCGGACAGACCAGCTAGTGGCTCTGGGTTATGTTCGTAATTGGAGTCGGTTTCACCAACTGGATGAGAGTAAGTTCTTTCTGGTGGGGGTGGGCTCCTTTCCCAATCAGAACGAGAGCGATAAGGAGGCTCCCTGTCACGTTCTTGATAAGCTGGTCCTACTCGCTCCTCTCTATATCGATTCTCATCATCATATGGGAATGCCCTTTCTCTTCCCTCTAACCAATGATCCTCTCTGATGTGCTCTGGAGGGCGACGTGGTGGATAGTCTCGGTCAGGTTGCTCCCTGCCCCATTCCTCACGAGAACCGTAGTACTCATCGTCTTGTTCAAAATCTTGATATTCATGAGTTGGCCTCCTGTACGTATCATCTCTTGTATCATACGGGTATTCCTCCTCATAATTTTCTTCTTCGTGGGGTGGTGGAGGGCCATGCCACCTCTCCCTTGGCATTGAGGGTCTCATGGGAGGTCTTCTAATCTCCATTTCATGATGAGGTATAGGTGGACGTCTCAGGCCTCTCCCACGAGGATGAGTCCATCCAGGTTCTCTGTCAATTTCTTCTTTATATCCAAGAGGACCAGCTGGTTCCCTTGCTATGATTTCATGAGGTGCTGGTGGCCGTCTCATGTCTCTCTCCATCATTTCATGGCGGGGCGGGGCTGGTCCCCATGGGCCTAGACCACGTCTGAACCGTGGTCCCATTACCCCACGTGGTCCCAGTCCCATGTGAGGAGGTCCATGTGGGGGACCAGCAGGAGGGGGGCGTCTTGGACCATGAAGCATAAATCGAGGATGAAAAGGGGGTCTTCTGGGGCCACCAGGAGGAAAAGGAGGTCTAACATGCATTGGAGGTCTTCTCTCTGCCCAGTATGGATCTTCTTCCTCCCAGTAATCTTGTGTTTCTTCTTCCCAGTTTTCTTCTGCCTGAGTGCTCTCTGGGTGCTCCATGTGGCCCACTGGAGGTCTTCTCTCTCTAGGCATTTCACAGTACTCTTCTGGGAAGTGTTCCTCCTCTGGAAGCCAAATCTCATGTGTTGCTTCCTCGTCATCCATTTCTCCAGAACCTTCCAAAGAGGGGTCTCTCCAAGTCGAATCATGGTCCTCTCTATGCGTAACATCATCTGATTGCTGATGGTCATAGTGATCCTCTGACATAATTTCTCTCTGACAGTTGGGATCAACCATTTGTCCTCCGTATTGTCCTCGGCCACGCGCACGGCCCCTGCCTCTGAGAGGCACTGGCCCTTGGCCCCTTCCTCTTCCCCTTCCCCGGGTTACCTGCGGTGGACCTGTTTGATTCATCACATGTGGTCCCCTAGGAGCCTCCTTAAGTGTATCAGGCTTAAACTTATCATTTTGAGGAGGCTTTGGTTGTTGTGGTGGTCCATTTGTAACATTGTTGGTTTTAGAAGGTTGTGAGCTTGGCTTTTCAGAGTTTTTGTTGGTGGTGTTTGGACTTTCTGTAGGCACAGAAGGTTTAGTAGCATCTTCTTTTAACTTATCCTGTTTTGCAGTATCAGCAGTGGCAACATCAGATGTATTATCCTTAGTTTGAGGAATGGGTCCACTCTGAATAAAAAACCCATCCACTGAGTCCAACAAGTCATCGGTCAGTGACGGACCAGTGGAAGCCCCATCTTTTTTGATATTTTGATCTTGGGCATTTGTGTTTTTTTCTGGGCCGATCTGAGATGGAGCAACTGGTGGTGCATCAGGTTTTGCCAATTGTTGCTTCGTTTGAATGCCAGGGACAGGACTGGATTGTGCTCCATACCCTGGTTGTTGAGTAGGTACAGGGGGTCTTTCAAATCGCATAGGTGCATTCTGCCTAGGGGGGTTCTCGGGTCTTGCTGGAGGTCCAAGATAAGGAGCATTACCTCTGGGAGGTCGGTTAAATCGCTGACCACCATCAAATCTAGGTGGTGCACTAAACCGTTGCTGGTGTGGCTGTTCAAACCGTGGGCCTCTGGGACCTTCAAACCTGAAAAGAAAAAAGAAAATATATGAAAAATCAGTAATCTAGCTCCAGACAAAAATTGGTTACTAAAATGTGCAATCCTAATTCCTCTTAAATGCATTACCTTGGGCCATTAAATCTTCCATGAGGTCCATGAGGTCCAGGAGGTCCAGGAGGCCCAGGAGGACGCGCCCCTAGCCCAGGTGGTCCAACAGTTTTACCCGTTTCAGAGACAGAATTTGACCCAGAAGATGGGAAAGGTTCTGCAGGTGATGGGCCCTGTGGAATAACTGGTCCAGATGGTGGTGGGACTTGTGGTGGAGGACCTGGCATGGCGTCCATGTTAATAGGTGGAGGCATTGATGGAAGCCCTGGGTTGGCTAAATGCATGTTTCCATCTGGTCCAGGGAGTCGATGCTGCCCATATGGTCCCATCATGCCCCCATATGAAGGAGCTGTACCATACTGATGCTGCATAGCTCTTAGAGTTGTGACTCTCTCCTGAAGATGAGCAGAAGTCGAATTCATTTGCTCTTGCCATTGTCTCCACTGGGCTTCATAATCATGTAGCTGGTCTTTGTGTGGGTATGCTTGAAACTGTTCTAACCACAAATTAAAGTGCCTGTCCCACTCTTGATACAAGGGACCAAATCGTTGTTGCTGCATGTCATAGTGTTGCAGCTGCATCTCCAAGGGCATTGTCTGGTGGATAGAATTAACCAACCATGATAAAATGATGTTATTTTGTTGCTTTTTCTTATGTTTTTGCTTTATACCAAACTATTTAAGCTAACCATGCAAATAAAGAATCACTAATAGATTTAATTGAACAAAAAAAAAAACACCTGTAGATGCGCTGGCTGTTGAATAACTTGCTGGTACTGTTGCAGGACCTGCTGTAGTTGAGCATGCTCTTGCATCAGTGCCTGGTACTGAATGCTGGCCCTTTGATGCTGTACATGCTGCCAATGGGCAGCTGCCGCCTGCAGCTGCTGAAGACGTGCTGCTTCAGCTGGGTCTCCTGTGTTAGTGAGTTCACTGGGCTATAGTAAATATCAGTATTCAAATATGATTAGTTGATATGGTACCACATTTAAAGGTTGAGAACATGCAAATGAATACGCACACACACAAGTCAACATTTGAAGCGGATCAAAACTTTTAATTAAAGTTGTCCTAAAATGCATTCATGTTAAACTTTTTGCAAAACTTACTTGCAAAACAGGGGGAAAAAAATTACCTTTGATTCCTCTGGTGGTGGTGGAGGAGGGGGTTCCTCTTTGGGAGGTGGGGGTGGAGGGTTGCTTTTTGGGGGTTCCACTGGAGGCGGTGGAGCAGGTGCATTGTTTCCATTAGATGAATTTTGATTCTGTTTAGCCTTCTCATTTTTCAGCTTCTGCAAATTTTGACGGTGCTGCTGATACCAATATTCCTGCTGCTCCTACACATTATAAACAAATGACACAAATATTTCTATAATGTTTGACTAAACACATACCTTAAATTCAAAAAAAGAATGACATAATATTTTACAATACAACAATAATACTGAAACCATGCAATTGCAGTGACCACTTTTGAATCTGAATAAACAGGCAAAAATTAAATAAGAAAAAAGGGATTTGTACAACACTCTCATGTTTCTGACTTCAAACAAGAAAAAAAGAATTATATTACGAAACGATGAACAAGCTACTGTGAGTATGTGACTTTAACTACGACAAAATAACTAACAGGCAATTTTATAGTCAAAAGATTCAAATAATTATGCAATAATGCAGTTCAAAAGATAATTACAAAACAGTAGCATGTCCCACAACTTGCCTACTCTCCTGCCAGAAAACTACAAAAGGACTACATGCTTAGGCTGTTTAAAATACAGACAAAAACAATGTTTTTGGAAAACTTTGTCTTGGAAAACACGTAACTTCAAAATTTCTTGACAAGTAAAACAGAAATGCTCGATCTTCATCAGAACTGATTTGGAAAGTATATCACTTGCTCAAATGGATCCTATGCAGTGAATGGGTGCCGTCAGAATTAAATTCTAAGGCAGGGGTGGCCAACCCTGCTCCTGGCGATCGACTGTCCTGCAAAGCTCCAACTCTAATCAAACACACATGCCTTTAATTTTCAAGCGAACCTAAAAAACATAATTAGTTGCTTCAGATGTGTTTGATTAGAGTTTGAGCTAAATTTTGCAAAAATAACTCCCAATAATCCAGTCCATCATATAACATCTTTTGAAGTGAAAAGCTGCATGTTTTGTGCTAGGTGCTTTAACTTGAAACAATTACTCACATTTTTGCTGGAAGTAACGTATTAAAATTGTGTCGAATACTGTACTGTACTGGGCTCTCATTCTGACGGCAAAGTGTTGTTTTGGGTGAACAAACTTATGTGGGTTTAATTTGGCAAATCAAAGAACAAATGTAGCCAACTAATATAAAGCTATATAAAAGGTGTGCTAACTAGAAAAGTAACGTTTTAACAATAAACCATGCCACAGAAGCTTGCCTGCAAAGACATCGAGGAAAAGTCGGGCTTTTCATCCGCCATCGATGCACTGGCTTCGCTAACCTGTGGTGCGGGAGCTGGGGTCTTCACTGCAGGTGAGGAAGACGATGAAGGTTCTGGAGCTGGAGGCTTCACTTCTGGCGGCGGAGGCTGAGGTTGAGGCGGGCCAGGAGGACCTCTCAGAGCTGACGGATCTTGAAAGCTGTTGGGGCCTGCCTGCCAGTACGGAGGCCCGCTGGCGTTGCCGGAGTGATGCAGCACCGACTGCAGCTGCTTCTGATGGAGCTGCTGCAGCTGCTGCATTTGCTGTAGATGCTGTTCGTGTAAACTAGAGAAATTTGACGACGCTGGAAGAGACGGAGCGCCATATCCCCCAAATCCCCCTCCAGCTGCAGCTGCTGCTGGCGGTGGTGGTGGGGGTGCTGCTGCTGGAGGCTGAGCTGCCCTAAACTGATGAGGCCGCGGGCCGAAGTGTGGAGGAGGCTGGTGTCCACCTCCGTAAGCGCCCCAGGAGGGATGCATGCTTAAACCGAGACACTGCGGGCCAGGCGAGGCCTAGCCGCCTGATCGCATAAAGCCGGTTACTTTGTAACTATCGCTACTACAGTTTGCAAATATGATCGCAGTTATTAGCACTGGCTCCAACTGTCAAACGAAAGAAAACAATATCTATCTTTACAGATGTGCAAAAAACGATACGTTTAATTTCATAATAATCGTTTGAATGCTATATCCTCGACAAACCAGTCTGCGTGCGTGCGTACACGACTGCGTATGGGCGTCACTTTGCGTAATACGTCATCGCGTTTCTGTTACTCTTCCGTATGAAAGGCAGGCACATTATCGCCACCTGTCGCACTGGTTCGGTCGCTTATCTTTTCTCAAGAAGCATTTTATTCTTCAAATTTAAACTAATACGCTTTTATTATCTTTTTTTGTTTTGTTTGGTTGTCAATGAAAACTGCAACAAGCACTTGCTTTGGGGCCCTAACGTTAGTTGTCATTTGGTTGTCATAAAGGAAACAGCCTTTCCTACAAAAAAAACTTTCTTCACAGCTATTCAAAACTGCAGCATTTATCTGCTACCAAAATAAAATGTTTGCGTTTTAAATAAAAAAAAAAATACATTCATATATGGTAAAATATATGTGCAATACAGCTTATGTACTCATAAAGGATCAAACTTTAAGAATGTTATTTTAGATGTATTTTGTCTTCATTTCTAAATAAAGTATTTCTAAATATGGCTGTATATTCAAAAATATAAGCACTAAAGTTTCAAATAAAGTTTTTATAATGTATTACATTGCATTTTATTTTGCAATATACTTGCTTTTTTCTTTTTTTGCTACATTAGGGACAACAAAACCAGACCAAAGTACTGCAACTTTTGTGAGATGGTATTAAAACAATGCAATCTGTACGGTAAAATAATAATACTTAGTATATATACCTACATTTATAATTACATTTATAATATAGCCTATATATAGGCCTAATGCATTTACCCTACGGAAGCGTATTGCATTCACTTGTGGAAAAAATATCTGCTCTGTTTTTCTGAATTAATGACTTAATTATCTCGGAATTACGAGATACATTTTTATTGAAATAAAAAATTGTGCGCTGTTTTTATGAATTAACGACTTAATTATTTCAGAATTACGAGATAAATTTTCATGAATTTTTTTTTTTTGCTCTGTTTTTTTTTTTGCAGATATTTTTTCCTCAAGTGAATGCAATACAAATACATAATACAAAATGATACATTTGCTGACTAAACTGCCTGTGTACATGTCACAGACCCAAAACAAGTGATTATTTTTCATTAAGGAAAAAAGAATGAAAGCCAGACTATGATGCTGAGATGGAAACACACTGGCACAGCAACCACAATTCATTTTTCACCTGCGTGCATCATTGTCCTTTTGTAAAGGACACTTTGTATACCCAAAGTCCCTTTCAAGGTACAATCTGTGGTATACCACAGGAGATAAATCCTGACATTGCAACAGTTTTGAAAAGTACTTAGAAATTCAAAAACGTTAGAGCCCAGGCTTTTTTAAATCCCACTTTTAAGAAGATCCTTTTAGTGATTAGACAAAAAGTCAAAACACAAAAGAATGCAAACCAAAAGGCAGGCTCCACTGATAAGATGGCTCATCAAAAAACGCTGAATCAGTAAAAAAGTCTAAGTGGTCTAAGGCGCCAGACTTACCAAAAGTATCAAGACATAAGGACATAATTTCTGATCTCTGAACGGAGAACTGGTGTGAAATCCCACTACTGACAATAGACAAGAAGTTAAACTTTAAAGAATATACATGCTTTAGGTGCTATCACTACTATTCCATTACTAAAGGCTGCAATGATTGGAATCATCAACATAGTAGGCACCAGACTCAAGGTGTTACAACTCTTTCAGGTAATGAGCATTTCTAGTAGTAATCAGACCAAAATTCAAAACTTTATGCAAATACATAAAGTCTTATCATTTGCATTCCACACCATGTCATAATGAAGGCTCCACTGAAGTGATCATTTAAAGCGAGTTGTTAAGTGTCAAAATAATTTATAGAGTGACTAGATGCTAAAACTCTAAGCATTTAAATGCATTATGTGCTGTCATTTGCATTTTACATATTTGCATTGCCATAAGACAGACTCCACTGTTATGACTAATTAACACGAAAGCAGCATCATATGTCAGAATTGCATTGTGCTGCACTCAAGTACTTGCAGCCTTCCCGAACATGAGGTTTTTGGTCTTTGAATGGAGTTCAAATCCTAACTTATAGAGTCACCAGACAAAAGAACACACATTAAGTGCTATCATTTGCTGTAAGATGCTTTACAGATTACACAAAGTAAAGCAAGAAGATTTGCCTATACAGTACTTGACTTTAATTGAGAAAGATTTTACATATGCCATACTTCTCTTAACAACTCAAACTAACGCTTTAAATCCCTGCACTGTAAAAACAAATTCCGTAAAATTTGCGGCAGCTGTGTAATTTGAATGCAAAAAATACGGTAACAATATTTCAGCTTTTACGGTTTTAAGTTAAATTTGCAGTTAAATACCGTAATTTCATTAACGATATAATGTTAATGTACCAACCTATTGATGTACTGAAATCTGTTTGAAATACTTCCTTTGAAAAATCCTTTGAAATACACTGATAACCTCCAGATTGCAGGAGGTGATGAGAAAGTCACCTAAAGAACCATCGCAAATAGCTTTTAAATATGAAAATTTATAGAAGGTGCTGCTCAGTGTCATTCACAAAAATACTAATTAAACTCAAATATGCAATAACATTAATTTAACAACATTACATGTAACATAATAAACATAACTGATCAGAAAAAAAAACGAAGAAACATTTATTTCAAGTAAAAAACATCAAATTCATACAAAATGTTGAATTCTGGGAGTGTTAGTTAAGGGTTTTACCAACACAATCTCACGACCAATTCGTACATATTCGTACGACCTCACTCATACAATTTCGTACGATTTGTCTAAAACCACGTGATGGGTAGGTTTAGGGGCGGGGTTATGTTTAGGTACAAAACAAATAAATCGTATGTGTTCGTACGAGTGAAGTCGTAAAAATTCGTACGAATTAGCCACCTAGTAAAATATGTACGAATTGCCACGAAATCAGGTTGGTTTTACCGTTAAAATCACTGTCATTTTTTACAGTGTGCAGACACTTCGTTGTGACATATGCAATATAAATTGCATTTATAGTCAAGTCCCTTGCCACGAGGGGGGAAAAATCCAGTGATTCAGTTGTAAGATCAAGTTAATAATTTACCCTCGTGATCGACCACTTATGCATTATTAGCACAAATCTTTAACCACTAAGTTAACTCATTAACCTAAAAGTTAAGTACAATCAAGTTTGTGTTTTATGAGCTTGATCCATTCTGAAATTAAGTCTTAAGTTTGATGCCCAGGAACGCCATGCATTATTAAAACGTATACTTTAAATGCAGTGAATGTTGCATCTGCAAAATGCCTAAATGGAAGTTTCACTCTCATTATTTGCAGCTGCCTGCCTATAATCTAAATCTTGTTATATGTGTGCTGAAACGCAGCCAAGCAATATGGACAGAGACTGCAGTGCTACTCTTGAGAGCTGGTGGTGTTGCCAAGCGACAAGTTGAATGCAGGTTTTGCTAATGGATGCATTAGCGTTTAATTATTGTATTCATGCTAAGAATCGAATGAGCTACAAGCAGGCCTATGAGCATGGATGAAGAAAACATAATTTCCCTTTCCCTCTACATCTTGCTTTTCCATTATCTTCATCCATCCTTCTTTATCTTATTCAAGTTTTTGATACTTGGGCCTGCTCTTATGCCTACTCACATATCCGGCCTCTTGTGCTCTTTGTGAATTAATCAGGATCTTTTTCACATATAATACGTCCTTTAATCCCACACATGCTTTCATTATACCAGTGTGTCTTTTACAAACAACACAGTATATACCAGAAGTCCCTTGATGTACCCCTTAAAATAAGACACAGTTTAATCCAGAACAAAACTGACAGCTGTATAAACCAATAGCATGTTCACAAAAATACTGCAAGATGTGCATAAGTTGAATTCTACATTCTACATTAACACAAACTCCTTGTCTTATATGTTATGTCGCATGCATCCCAGGCTGAAGGTAAGGTAGCCTGAATCTCTAAAAGGCTATTGAGCAAGAAAATGTCATCTGAGCTGTGATAATACTGAGCCTTGGAGAATATCCTTGTGTGACATTCACTCCTACACAACAACGGTAGTGTGGTTGAGCACAGGCTGTTCCCTGCTAAACACACACTTAAAAACATACACACACATACATAAACACACTCAAGTGCTCACAGATGCAGGCAAAGTTCTCTGTGTTTAGTCTGAGAACGCTCTGTGCTTTTGCTCATTAACTTTAACATGGCTGTAATATGGAACATATAAACCCAAGCACAGCTATATGCTAATTATGGTTCAAAGAAACATGTTTGGCAGGTCCAGTTTGTCAAATGGAGTTTAATAGAAACACTTGATACCAGCTAGTCATAATTCAAGCACTATTAGGCTCTAGAATGTCAGAAATGAATGGCAAAGAATCCAGTTATGTATGTGTAACGTTATCTGTCTGGTCTTTTCTGTCTGTTTTGGTTCCGTTTTGTTTTCCTCACATGTCTTGCCCTTATTTGGAGTTCCTGTCTTGTGATTATCAGTTGATTTGATCCCAGCCGTGTGTCACAGGTGTTCCCAATTTCTCTATTTGTTTCCATTTCTATTTAATCTGTGTCCTTTTGAGTTTCAGTTTGTTGGTTGTAAATGTCATTG
Organism: Enteromius fasciolatus; assembly: GCA_032361145.1. Lineage (NCBI taxonomy): Eukaryota > Metazoa > Chordata > Actinopteri > Cypriniformes > Cyprinidae > Enteromius > Enteromius fasciolatus. Next base: position 4,061,241 of record JAUMHR010000079.1, read on the forward strand.
CGTTTGTGCCTGCTGTCTTGGTCTCGTTCTGTGTTCCTGGATTGTCATTAAATGTTCACTTTGATTCATCCTGCATCTCCCTGCCTTCTTTGCCCACTGAGACGTGAGGCTACATCATGACGGAACGACCGACCAAATAAAAGATGGCATTTATGGAGGACCTCGTCGGGCTGATTTAACCGTGACCGTGACCGTGACGCTTAAACCCCCATCCCACCAACCCCCCAACACCAGCCCAGCAACGCGATCATCTCCGTGGACTCCTTTCCGCATCTACGGCCAGGAGCGCCGTCACAGTCTTTCTGGGATCTCAATCCTTCCGGTCCCGATCCAGTTCCTGATTTTTAGCCAGTGCCAATTCAGCCTCCTGCGGATCCCAATCCGCTGAGTCCCACTCTGGATTTAGAGTGCGGATCCGTATCACTGATCCAGCCACTCATGGACTCATGGTCCACAATTTCCCACTCTGCATATAGAGTGGGAGTCCAAATTACTGGAGTTAACCATTCGGTTCCCAGTCCCGGTTTGAGTTCGGTTTCGGAGTTACGGCCAGGAGTGCTGATCCAAACTCCAGCGGATTCTAATCTGCATCTGTTGGGTCCCAGCCCTGAATCACAGTAAGGAGAACTGTTGTCAGGTCCGGTGTCCGAATCACGGTCAGGAGAACCGTTGTCAAAATTGTAGACCTTCACAAAGCTGGAAAGCTTGGCAATTGCCAAGCAGCTTGGTAAAAAAACAACTGTTGGAGCAATTGTCAGAAAATAGAAAAGGCTAATGATGACTGTCAGTGTCCCAAGATCTCTCCTCGTGAGGTATCAATGATGCTAAGAATGGTGAAGAATCAGCCCATAACAACACGGGAGGAGCTGGTCAATGATCTGTATGGAGGAGTGGGACAAAATCCCTCTTGTAATGTGTCCAAACCAGAACTACAGGAACCATTTGACCTCTGTAATTGTTAACAAAGGCTTCTGTACCAAATCTTTTTTTTTTTTTTTTACTTATTACTTATACTTATTTGACACAGTAATTCCCAAATAAATTGTTTAAAAAAATCATACAATGTGATTTCCGGATTTTTCTTTTTAGATTCTGTCTCTCACAGTGGAAATGCAGCTATGCTGAAAATTGTAGACACCTCCATGATTTTAAGTAAGAGAGCTTGCAAAATCACAGTGATCAAATACTTATTGACCTCACTGTATGTATGCACACACCCACGCACACTCATATATATTTATTTATTTTAGCCTGTTTATAAAACAATGCTGGCTAAGTTTAATAAGAGTAAAAATATATTTGTGTATCTTCACATTTATTTATCCCTGATGGATCGAGCGCCGCCAGTGCGTGGAAACACGTGACGTAACACAGTAAGGTAATTCCACATCCAAGAAACGCTAGCGCTCTGACGCAATTGCCCTTTTTAGGAGACATTCGTCATTCACATGATAACCATACCAGGCCAGTGAATGCCTGTTGCTTCACTGATTGAAAAGTGCATGGGTGGAACTGGAATTTCAACATCTGAAGCAAGATAAATCCATGGCAAAACACTATTTAATTTGGAGATATTTGGAATGAACGCAAATGAACGAAACTGCATCTCTGGAGGCGATATCTCCAGTTCTGTCAGGTGAGTAATTTGATTTGGGGCAATGGATTCGCATGTTGTATATCTTACCATATGTGCGCACAAACGCAATAGTTTCCATCTTATCTAATTTCCTGCACCACATGTTTCTTTTTTCCTCTCCTGTTTTCAGGCAGGTCGAGATGCAGATTTCCAAAAGCCCTTTTATCGCCACTGTTAATGCAGTCACATCGAGACAAGAGCTGCGCTGGATAATCGAGCCAGTGATGCCCAGTGAGAGTCTGGAGCAAACCAGTGAACCCAGAGCTCAGAGAGAAAGCTTCAAAAGAAATATACCGGTAAAATACAACATACTATAACATCATAGTATTTCTCTTTCGAGTTATGCATAAAATAAACTCATACCAAAAAAGAAAAAAAGTAAATGTTTTACTTAATAAATATTGTGAGTAATAAATAATAAATTATTACAGTAAAGCTTGTCCTGAAAACAAAATGAAAATCTATCTTCATTAGATGGCTTCTGCCCGAAGGAGTGTTATAGTAGCTAGCCTATACTATATCATTATACTAAACTATAATGATATTGATTTATTTAATTTACACAAAAACATTCTTATTTAAGATGTTTAAATCAGAATGCAATGTGTTTGTATTCAACTTGAACTGAGATGCAGTGCTTGTGACAGTAGCCATTGTGACAACTAGCCCCAGTCTGCTCTCGCTCTCTCATTTATCATTTGCTTTGCTGCAGGCTCTGATGATTTGTGTGTAATTTTTTTATTTTTATTTTTTGAATGTTGAAATACTTTCCAACTATGTCTGCCTGCCTCTTTGGATAAAAAAAGTCTGCAAAATGACTAAACTTAAATGTATAACTGCCACTAAAAAGTAGCCTAACAGATCAATAAAGTAAAGAAGGACAACATATTTTTTTTTTTTATAATAATACTGTTATATTGATTCATTTTCAGCTTACTGCTGATGAAGAGGAGAAGATAAGACGGAGAAGAGAGCGCAACAAAATGGCTGCTGCCAAATGCCGCAACCGCAAACGAGAACTTATTGATCTTCTCCAGGAGGTGAATAATAGGGCTGTACTGCCATTTTTATTATTATATTGTGTTCAGGGTGGTGCACCTTTATGATACATCTTGTTTGTCCAGTTTTAAAGAGTCTGGTAAGAATGCCATTAGATGAATGAATCATCCACATTTTCACAAAATGAATGTCTTCATATAGTTTCAGTTGCGAAATAGCAACAAGAATTCCACTGGACAGTCACACTTTTTGTTTCCATGGAAAACATACAAAGGAATAATTAAAAAATGAACATTTGATCCTCCTCAGGTCATCCAAGTTATAGATGAGTTTGTTTCTTCATCAGAACAGATTTGAAGAATTTTTGCACTGCATTAATTGCTCACTGATGGATCCTCTGCAGTGAATGGGTGCCGTCAGAATGAGAGTCCAAACTGCTAACTATATATAAATTAACATCTTGTGAAGTGAAGTGAACTGTATGTTTGAAAGAAACAAATCCATCATAAAGTAACTTTTAACATCAGCCCTTTTGCTATACGGCAGTCCAGAGAAAGCAATATCACGGATCACAATTTTCTCCAAAGTTGTTCTGAAGAAGAGGCAATCTTTTCTACATCTTGTATGACTTGGACACTTTCCAATTCACAGTGAAAAAAATATTCATAAAAATATTAAAATGTTCTTTAAAGCTTCTTTTAGGGAACCAAAAAATTGATCTTCTGTGTTATTGCTATGAAAACTTCCTTTTGCATGCATTATTTTTAACAATGCAGTGCCCTCTGCTTCGAGGAACCTGTTACATAATTACCAGCAGCACATGCTAATGGGATCCAGCTGTGCATTTGTTTTCAGGAGACTGAGCGCCTGCACATGGAGCAGGTTGTGCTGCAGAGGCAAGTGAGCTGCCTGCAACAGGAGAAAGAGCAGCTGAAAATGCTTCTGGCATCCCATGCATCCATCTGCACACTGGCACAGGACAAACATCATTCACTGGCCACTTTTATGTCAGGAGAGCCATCCAAAATTTGCATAACAATAAAAAAGGAACCTCTGGATGACCTAAGTGGCTCTGGACATTTGGTGCTCCAACAGAACGACTCTGAATTACACTAAATTCAATGAAGATGATGACGCACCAGCTCTTTTCATTTAATGTTTTTGCATATACCTCATTAGCACTCATAAAGAGACATTCTACATTCAACATCCAACTTTTCCTGCCATAAGAAATCCATTGCAAAGAAGAGTGAAATTGTTTCTGGTGCTCTGTTATATTTGTTTTGTACCTGTCCTCATGTAGTGAGTCTATTATAACTGTCTTTGAAAACGGCGAGGATATTTTTCTAACAATGGCTGTAAATGGTATTTTTAATTGTGGTATGTCTGATTCGAAATGCACTGATCTTATATGTTTAACAAATGCACAAAAAGGGCTCAACAATAAGAAAGGAAAGGCCTGAAGATATTGAACATTATTGTTAAAATAAGTAATACTGTCTAGTTAATCATTTGGAAGCATCATTTAAAGTTGTTTGAAAACTATCAACCAAATCAATAGTTTAATCCAACTTCATATTATTTTGTAGCTAAAGTATGTTTATGAATTTATAACTGTCATTGTAGCTTTAATAAAAAAATAAAATGTTAATAAAATAAAATAAAATAAAATGGACTCACTGAACTGTTTCATTCTTAATGCATAGGAAAAAGTAAATTATATATATACATATGTAAACACACACACACACATAAGCCTAATTAATTCATCTTTTTAAATAAATAAATACTTTAAAAAACATATTTTCTGAAGGTTTTGGAAAACATGAGGATGCGACTTCCATTTAAGCAGCAGGCTTAATTGTTACAAGATACAACATGCCACACGGCATGAAAAGGAGGATATTATGACATCTGCACAGGAGTGGCAATGCTCAGGCATGCACGAAGAGCCCCCCTTCCCCATCACGTTACAAAAGGAGGAGGATTTCCACTCCGCTGTGGGCATGAGTTCCTGTTTGGGATTTGGGAATCTGACTTTCAATTCACAGAGGCCTTTGCATTTGCTATTTACAGGGACACAGGATATTGTGTAAAATCCCCAAACTTTTAATAGCTTTCTTCAGGTGTGAAATAGGAAAAATGCTGTTAGGTGTCCGGCGTTCACACAGAGAAGAAACCTTGACCAGCTTTTCCTTTTAAAAACAAATACAGTATGTTATCCAATTAGTAAGATGGATATCTATATTCTCAACAAAGGCATCAAGAAAAGAGTGAAGAAATGTAAGAAATTCACTGATTCCAAAGTAGTTGGATCCTTGCCACACTTAGAAATGCATGAAAGGCATTTGATAAGATAACAAAACACAAAACAAAATGCCACACAGACACACAGGGTCGGCCGTTTGTGTGTTCAGGCAATTGTGGTTTACAAATATGTATAATGACATGGGTACTACAATGTAAACATGGTTTATGAGGACACTTCCTGTGTCCCCGTGAAACAAAAGGCTTAAAAAACATACTAAACAGTGTTTTAATGAAATTCAAAAATGGACAGTTTTCTTTAAGGGGCAAGTTTAGGTTTAGAGTCCAATACCACATACAGGTTGTACAGTATAAACACCATTACACCTATAGAGAGTCCCTGGAAACCACAAATGCAAGTATGTGTACATGTCTGTGTGTGTCTAACTTTTGAATTTGGTATCTAATAAAATGGATTTTTTTATGTATTTCTAAGTGTAGAAAGGATATACAGTATTTTACACAAATATGTAGCCTATATAAGGTTCAGCATACTGGAAAAGTTTATTAAATATTCTAGAAAAATGTTTTTTAAGAACTGTTCATTGCATGGTTGTTTATGAAATGGCATGTGGCAGTCTTTAAAAACGTTTTAAAGTGTGTACGCACCTGTGTGAAGTTGTGGAGAACCAACGTAATACTTCCATTAAAACACCTTAAAAGTAAATACAAAAAATGACTAAGAAGAGTGGGTAGTTCTGAGATGTGTGTCTTCTAATGTTTGTTTCACTCAATCTTTCCTCCAAAACTAAAATGCAATTTTTAATTGATTTATAAATAATAAAGACCTAAAACAATAAAAGTTCACAAAAATAGTAGCCTCTAGCAAAACCAAGTAGTTTACAGCCAGAGAAGGCGTTCACACCTACAGGCGTGGCTCCGAGTTCCACTTCCTCCTCACCCGCATCATTATGTTCAAGTAACACATCACCAGAAACTTTAGAGACTTTAGTAGTGGCTGTTACTTGATGTAACACAGCACAGAGAAATATCTACATCAGTATTATGGCAGATAAAGGATCTTTTCTGACCGCAATCATCATTTTCTACTTGTCCATCGGTGCCGCGATATTTCAGATCCTCGAGGAGCCCAATTTAAAAGCAGCTCTGGACGACTATAAAAACCACACTGACCAATTATTACAAAAATATCCCTGCTTAGAAAAGGATGATTTGGACCTTATAATTGAGGTAGGCTAATTTATTTGGTTCTTCAAATTGTCTTTGGAGTTTTCTTCCACGTGAAAATTTCCAGAAGCTCTTGGAAAAAGTTTTCCAAGTGTTCAGCCTAAGTATCGGTTATTGAATAACGTTACATTCACCGCTGCTATGGTACCTATCTCTCACACAAGCGACTATTAAAACGGTTTCGTCTGAATTTACTGTGAGTTTAGAGCATTTTAAACACTTTTACCTAGTTTGTAAGGGTTTCACGCAATTCCGCAAAACATAATAAAGCGAAACTTTGTCCTAAACGTGTCAAATCTTCGGAGTTGGCGAGCCTAAAAAACACTGAGGCGCGATTGTTCCAAGTTTGTGGACTTTTCCCCCGTGGGCAATAAAAGTGGCGAAGTCTTTCTCAGGAATGTGCTTTTGCCAGTCATACATTGTGGAGTCGTTAAAACGCGACCTTACCACGAGAATACGCGCACACGTGCGTCGAATATGAAAACAAAGCAAGAGGCTGTTTCGCTTTGGTAGGCTACTTTTTTCTTCAGCAAACTTTTAGATCGAATCTAAGCACTATTTCCCCACAAAATCATCAAAACGTTTTAAATCCACTCAAAACGTGCATCTCGTATCTGATTCATTTGACCCCATTTAATCCAACTACGGTTAATCAAACCAGTTCTTTTAAACCCTTTCTAACTGGTTCACGATGTATTATCATCTGAACTGAATTATGTTTTAAGTTGGAACGAAGCTTGAAATATGATAAGTAGTATTGAAATATCATCTCGTATTGTAACCGCGTTTGTTTACAATATACACAATAAGGTGTGTAAGCATTTAAGTTGTCACCAGAGAACATGGTATTGCAAATATATGTAACTAATCTCTCTGAAAAGATCAACTGTAGTATTAATTCAGGAATTCTTGGAAGAACATTTTATGAACGACAAAATCAAATATGCAAGATACAATAAATTACATTGTTCATTAGTGCCTGTACTTGTTTTACAACTCTTGCTGATGAAAGGTGACAGCCTTTAAAACAGTAACACTTGAAATGAATGGTATTGTGGAAATCAAGTTTGTTTTAAATCTATTTATTTTCAGTTTGTTTTGGTGTTCTTGGTGTACAACACAGTGTAAAGCAGCAATCTTCCTTCAAAATGAAAACACTGCATTCCTTCAAAATGAATTAGCTGGTTTTATTCCTTTTGTGTGTGTGTGTGTATATATATATATATATATATATGCCTATTGTTAATTGTGCAAAGTTCTACCTTGACTGACATGAATTTAAAAACTGTAAAAGCCCTCATACTTGTTTGCTGAGCATGATGTAACATGATGTGGCAAAAACCTGTTCCTCTGGTTTTCAAACACCAATACTGATATTTACATGAACAAGCAAAAGGTTAGTGGTATTTAAAGACATGAAATGTCTATTTAAAATAAGTTGTTTAAATGACATCTCAAAGTAGACTTGAACTTAAAGCAGTAGATCTGTAGCGTGTCCTATATTGCGTCAGTTTGGGTTGGGTGTGTTTATTTGGATAGTCGCTAATTTAGGGGAATTAAATAGCCATGTTTACGGTCACAGAGATGGGCTTGACTGCAGCCATGCTGACTCTAGTGCACATGAAGACAAGGGTTTATTTCGCTGATATCTTCACAAACACCAAACACTCTTCCTCTTTTCCTGTTGTTTTGACTTGTGTATGGAAGCCTGTTTCCTCCTCGGAGTAAAAAATAAAATAGGTACTCATGAGATGAGGACACGTTCATGCAATGTAATTGCTTTCTCGAAGATGTAATTATTTCATCCTTAGTTTACATCCATAAGTTGTTTATGTCTGTTCTCATTTCATGCCTTGTTCAAATATGCTCTTTTAGTATTTGTTTTTATTGTTAAGTAACATATTCAATAGTAATATTTTGTGTTATGTTTTAACGTCAGGTCGTGGCTGCAGCAGCTGGAAGAGGTGTGACTGTAACGGGAAAAAAAAAATTCAACAGCTGGAGTTGGGAGAACGCAGTCATTTTTGCTGCCACAGTCATCACTACTATAGGTAGGCCTACTTCTTAGAATTATTTCAATTATCTCTTTATTATAGAAAAAACCCACACATATAATCATATATATTAGGGCTGAAACGATTCCTCGAGTAACTCGAAGAACTCGATTCCAAAAAATCATCTAGGCAATCCTTTGCCTCAAAGCCTCTATTAATTGATTTTAATGTTCATGTCACGTTTTTACGCAATGATTTTTGCATTACTGTGACAATGCACTTACTCTTACGTCACCGTAAGGCGGAAGGAGACGGCGGTGTTTTGATATGAGGGCGCGGGTGCGGACTAGTGCGGGCTGCGTAACAGTGGCGATGAACACAGAGACCAAATGAACAGGAGAAAACGACAAAAATGTCC
>JAUMHR010000079.1:4069882-4082790 GCA_032361145.1 Enteromius fasciolatus
ATTAAGGGTGTGGCCACTTGAGTGACAGGTTGATTGATCAACCGCCAATACATCGACGAGGTAGGCGGGCGTGGTTTCAGCAACCAGGCAACTCAGTTCCGCCCACGTCACGCCTCATTGGCCATTTTGGATCATCTGGGAGTGACGCGCGGTGACGCGTTGCTAAGATGGCGGCGGTCGGCTCCGCCCACTTTAGGCTTCAAAAACGCTCTTCAGAAACCTATGAGTGACGTCACGGACACTATGTCCATTTTTTTTTACAGTCTATGGTTTGAACCCATGATCGCGTCTCATCTTATAATGCATCTCTCTACAAACTGAGCTGCAAATGCAGATGTGGTGTTATATTTAAACATAAGGAGTAAGAAGGCAGTACTAAGTACTAAATACACAAAATATCAACATCATATGACCCTTTTTAATTGAGAGAAAGTATGAAGTGCAGAGGCACTTTCTTCAATTGCGATTTTTTTTTTAATTGAAATTAAATAAGTAAACCCCGCTTAGGTGGCAAATGGTAATGCAATTAGTTACTTTTTATGGAGCAATGTAATATTGTGATGCATTACTTTTTAACATAACTTTTCCCAACACTGTTTTGAGGTGGAATGATAAAACACTTTTTTAAGGGGAACAGAAGAGAACATAAGGCTCAAGGTTCAAGGTTCAAGGTAGGCTTTATTGTCATTTCACCGTATACAGGGAGATGAAATGGCTCTGGATCTACAGTGCAGATAGTGCAATGAAAGGACTAGAATTATTTAAATAAATAAAAATGAAAATAAATAACATAAAAATAGACAAAGACAAAACATTTTACAAGACAAGAACAGTGCAATCAGACAATATGTAATGATGTAAATCTATTTGTATGTACATAAGCACATTAGTAAAATGAAATGTAACAAAAGCATCAAAAATGTTTTTATAAAACTTTCGCATATAGTAAGCGCATTGCTATGTAATTTTTCTGCAGATATCTCCCCTCATCGCTATTCCCACCTCCCAAAGGTGCTCTGTATGTTTCTTTTTGTCCTATTTGCGGCATATAAGACAAAGAACATGCTTTAGCTAACAAGTGCTGACTTTGTATATTATAGAGATATTTATATTCTGGAGGTATTTATAACCAGGGTCTCCCTAGAATTGAATCTTGGCCATGTATTTCCACTTACACTCTGCTGTATAATTTGTATATTATGTTAACAGAGTGAACTGCTACAGAGTTACATTTTTCATGACAATATTCTGCAATAAAGTAAAAGTGAAGACATTTGTTTGCATAGTCACATCTTGGATGCCCTGGGAGTAAGCAGATAAACATCAAATTTTCATTTTTGGGTGAACTATCCCTTTAAGGCCACATGTGGTACATGTAATTGAAACAAGTTACAGTAGGTAAAGTAATTCATAAAAGTACATTCTCTAAAAAGAATAGCCTAGATCACTAACTAAAATTTTCCTCATGTAATCTGTAATCAGTAACAAACTACAGTTGTTAAGGTATAGGCTTAACACTGGCTTCGATGTGATATTGAGAATCATCTGTAAGGGTTTTAGCTTTGCTTATGACACTGGTTATAGTAATAATGATGCAGGCTGTAGAAAGAGTCAGCACGATCAGCAGCACTTTTATTGTATTCTCCCTACTGCAACATTTCTACTCAATAAAATGAAAATTACTCATGAACAAGCCTCCCGTAATCATTTAGCTGGTTTACTGCCATTATTTCCCTGACTCCCTTCTCACTTCTAAACCTCCTCCAGTCCCTCTCTGCCTCTCTCATTTAGAAAATATTGATTTACAATGCTTTTTATTGCTGAGGTACACTTAGCTTACTATTAACCTTCACGTGGCAGTAAAGTCATTTGAATGGTGACATGTCCCAAAGACATGTGAGGCACAACAGAGGCGAAGATTTGTTCAGCTCATTTGTTCAGACTGCATCTGGGGTGTTTTTGCATGAGAAACTCCACAGATGTAACATCACAGAAGGCCATCTTTCATTGTGTTGAACTTCTGCCACACTTATTAGCCACACAAACAGCCTAATTAAAACTAGTCATCGGTGACTCATCACTTCACTCTCAAACAGCCGAGGGAGGAGCCGTCGATAATGTGTAATGCTGATATTATCAGAAAATAATGAATTTTCATCACACAACTAATAACAAGCAATCTAATGCTGGCGTGACAGATTCCCTTATATTTAATGAAAACGTTAAACTCTCAGATGAGTGTGTGGGGTTATCTGGTTTATCTGTGATCAATGTTCAGTAGAAAGCATTGACCTGGAAGAAAGAAGTTTGAAAAAAAAAGTCTGTTGTGCTATCAATAGATGTCCTAATTAAGGGCAAACTTCTAAAGTAATTTCCTTCATGACCTGACAAACACATCACTTCAAAAATGTTACTCATTTGATCTGATTTGACTAGCTTTGATATATTGACCTACTTCATAGCTTTGCGAAGCAAAATGCGGGTCACGTTTGAATAAGACAGAGCATGATTTTCATTTATGATTTAAAATTACATTTACATGACATTTATCCAAAGTGACTTACAAATGAGCGTGACTGAATCAACAAAACAGCAATAATAAGCAAGTCTCAGTTAGCATTAATCAGTTAATCAGTTAATAGTTAAAATTATTGTTGTTGTTTATTTATTTTGGTGGTGGCAAAAATTCAAAAATGTTTTATATATCTATATATATATATATATATGTACAGTATATATAAAGTGAGTACGGAAAGTATTCAGACCCTCTTAAATTTTTCACTCTTTGTTATATTGCAGCCATTTGCTAAAATCATTTAAGTTCATTTTTTCCCTCATTAATGTACACACAGCACCCCATATTGACAGAAAAACACAGAATTGTTGAAATTTTTGCAGATTTACTAAAAAAGAAAAACTGAAATATCACATGGTCCTAAGTATTCAGACCCTTTGCTCAGTATTTAGTAGAAGCAGCCTTTTGATCGAATACAGCCATGAGTCTTCTTGGGAAAGATGCAGCAAGTTTTTCACACCTAGATTTGGGGATCCTCTGCCATTCCTCCTTGTAGATCTTCTCCTTAAATGATTTTAGCAAAATAAAAAAATGGGGAAAAGTTAAGGGGGTCTGAATACTTTCCATACCCACTGTTTACCCTCCTCGAGTATATGCAGTTTATTTTAATATTTAATAGAAAAAAAAACACACACACACACACATACACAAAGTAAATAGAAAGTTAATAAATATTAATAAATATTAAATATGAATAAATAAATAAATACTAATTAAATAAGTGTATTACATTTCAACACTCATTTATTATATATTACTATTTAAATGGTTATTATTACTTATTTTGACAGGAAATGCTGTAAGAAAAATATGTTATGTTTAGTGCTGTCAAATAATTAATCACGATAAATCGCATAAAAAAACAAGTGTATACTGATATAATTTATCTTAAATATTATTATTTTTAATATAGGCCTACAAACCTGAAATATATACATGCATGTATATAAATAATATATATAAATAATAATATATAAATTACATGTTATATATATATATATATATATATAAAAATAAATAATAAATACACAGTAAATTAATAAATATCCATAAATATAAATATATATTATACTTTTTTTTTTTACTTTGGATGCAATTAATTGCGATTAATATATTGATATGACAGCACTAGTAATGGTTGCACCATGACATTTTTACAATCATTCAGTTTAAACCTTCTTGGAAATATTATATCAAATAATTTCAATTCAAATGTAATTAACGTTTGTAAGAACATTTCAACTAGTTCATTTGTTTCAAAGCGTCCTTTTCTTTGTTTTGGATACTCATTTTTTGTCATTGACAACTACTATTTATAACAGCATCTCCATTCTTTGTTAGCTGAACAGAACTGCATTCTAATCTGGGTGATAAACTTGCTCTTTTGTATACATTGCAACCAGGGGGCCGAATGATTCTGTGGCCTAAATATTGAGTTTTTCCCAGCCCCTAATGCAGATGGTGGGCAGTGATTAGGGCTAAATGCTTTAAAATCTGGGTTTCGTGCTCATTCATTGTCTAGGCACCAAATCCTGTGGACATTTCCTATCTTGTGCTCAGAGTTTGATGTGGCGATGGATCCTGCATGCAGCATGTACCACCAGCTTCAGTTTAGAAGAAGATCATGCAGCTCCACGACTTCTTCCAACTCGTCCACCTCCCCTCAGATGTTTTACTCTTCTCGAGGACATGTAGGTTGGTATCTCGCGGCCGGACAAGTACGCTGGAAGTCATGCAGTCTGACCTCCAGTCCGAGCGGAAGGAGCACCAGTACCAGCAGCAGTCCACGGGCCTCTAGCTGGGATAGCATGAGCTCAGAGGCAACCACCTGCCTAAAGCTCAACACCAACAGAGGCCATAAAGTGGAGCAACCTTGTGACCAACAAAAAGAGCGCAGAACCCTTAGAGAAACTGGGAGCTGCCAGCAGGGGGCAGTATTGACCAGTGGGGAGGAAGGGAGGAGCTCCAGTAAAGTGACCTCTGGACAGGCCATGTCGCATTTGGCTGTGTTACAGCATCAGCTGGAACTCAAAATCGAAGCCAAATTGAAGTTCTCGCAGTTCCTGAATGAAGTCAGCAGCCGAGTCCTTCGCCCTACCAACTTGTTCGTGTTGTCCAGGCAGAGCGAGTCCTCCAGGTCGAACTCTTCCATCTCCAGTAAGGGCACGACTTGGATCCCTAACGCTCAGCAGCAGCCAGAGGACGTGGATTTCTCCCTGCAGAGCATCCGATCCGTGGATGGGATGCAGGAGGAACAAGGTGCACCAGAGACTGTGGGGAAAGCCTACCTGGAGACGGACATCGACTGCGTGCGAAGAGAGGATGAGATAAAGGAAGTTAAGATCAAGAAAGAGACAGCCATTACGTTTGAGAGCAATGAGAGAAGAGAAGTTAAGAGTCCTCCGGAAAGTCATCCAAACCCCATCCAGAGAATCAGACCTTTGAGTCCGCTGCTTTATAGAGAGGAAAGCCTCTCTAGATACCCCTACCGATCCGTTTCCCTTCCCAGGGACATCAACATAGTAAGTCAATCCAGTCCATTTTTTTGTTATTAATAATCATTTGAATATAATTATTTTATTAGTTACATATTTGTGGGGTTTTGCATGCTTTCTAAAAAATGCTGTGAGCGCTGGGTAAAATATGGACAAATCCTGTCATTTGGTTTGTTTTTCAACCAACAGTTAGGTTTAATGTTTATGTTTTAAATGCTGGGTGAAAACAACCCAATTACTCGGCTTGTCCATATTTTACCCAGTGCTGGGTTGTATTAACCCAGCATTTTTTATAAGAAAAAATATTAAAGGGGACATTTCTTTGTTATTAATAATCGTTATAATCTCATTATTTACATTATTTAATTTTTTTTAATTATTTAAATTTTTGGCAAATATATTCTAACAAGACAAAATTATCTGACTTTCTCAACCTTTTTGACTTGATAGGCTTATGAATTTCAGTAATAATAACAATCTGCTTGTTTTTATATACATATATAATATATTAAATAATTTTACAGTGTCTTAAATAGCTGAAAATCAGGATTCCTTTTTGTCTGAATTAGTGTATTTTTCATGAATCAATGTGCTATCAAAATATTTTATTTATTTATAAAAGTCCTAAATAGTAACTTAATTCTGCAACATAATATTATTTAAAATATATGTTTTCTTAAAAAAATGTGTCCTTAAATCTGTCCAAAACCATATTTTGCTTTTAAATGGGTTGAATTATCTAATTGTGTAAGTTACAGGAAATTCACATTCACGTTCACTTACTAATAAGATCTCTCTCTTAAAAATTATTTTCATCTGAGTGATTTAAAGTTATTTTCATCATGTTTTCATGAGTGTCATGTGTTTCTTAGCATTAATGCCAGCAAGTGGATTGGTAAGTTTGATTGGATGCCAAATGTACCCACAATTATAGAATCAACCATATATATATATATATATTATTGCTCATTATTATTCATTAAGTTTCAAGAACTGTATGTAGTTCAATAAAAACTACTTTGAGAGTGAAAATTTACATTTTGATTTTATTAGTATTTATCACATTTCAGTTAAAAAATTTTACTCCAATGCCCTCCAATGGACCCCTAGTTGAGAACCACTACCTTAAGCTTTGCTTTCAATATTTTTCATACCTCTTACTATATGACAACAATTACCTAAAATGTTTCCAGATTTGATTTCTTTTACAGAGTTTTAGTGAAAATATCTGCTAACAATGAACAGTGAAAATAACTATAACAATTAAGTCTTTAAATTCTCCTGAGCTTTGAAAGAACAACCTCTGAGCAATGTTTTTTTCCTTAAGGTACTGCTACCATCCAAAAAAGAAAAAAACTATCTAAGCAGACCTTTTCCTGATATAAAGGCCTGGCTGTGTAGGATGCGTTACCATACAAACCGCAGCAGTAGTAAACAATACAGTCTGTCCCTGACTCATAAATATATCAGGCATTGCTATTGAATCAAGCTTTTAGTCAAGCTGAGCTCTGAAAGGATATGTCTTCCAGAATCGAGCCATGGCGCTTCACTATCCATATTACACCAAAACACAGCCACATGTCGCAGTGTGCTATATTTGTGATGTTTCTGAAGCTCAACATCCTCTCCTGTGCTCTCTCTGCATGTGAGTTAATAGTCTATAGGAGTATATTAAAGTGTAAACGAAATGCAGGCTTTGTCCAGTTCTGTTATTGTGTGTTTTCAGCAGAAGACACCGTATGTGTGAAGGATAATCAGATCAATAACTAATCCGGCGCTAAGGGAGGCGGGCTTCTCATTAGCCTGTATGGATCACATGCTGTATCTGCCAACTAATTGGATCGATGTAGTTTTACATAACAGTAGAGTACATAAACATGCGTGCGGTTATATCATGCCGCACCAAATCGGTGCACTTTTCAAGCACAAAATAATACACACAGGGAATGGGATATTATTCAATAGGCTTTAATAGTCCAGATGCGCTAGTTGACCCTTTTAACTTTTAAGTGTTTTAAACATGTTTACCTGTTAAATTCACAAAGCATTCATTTGTAGAACACACACACACACACACACACAGAAATCGCTGCCTTAATTTATTATCTGATTAAAATGCAGTCTTTGCCGTCACCTTAGCAACTGCTTGAAAAAAGGTGGGCGGTGAGGGGGCAGAGAGACGAGTCTGTGTGTGCCTGAGAAGAGAGAGAGAGAAAGTGTGTGTGTGTGTGTGCCTGTCAAATGAAACTTGCAGAGCTCCCTTGCCATTTGTCGGAAAGTGAGATTTCCAGTCATTGCCAGAAACAACCTTCATTTGAAAATGGAGGTTGATCTTTATATTAGAAAATTGAGTCGATTTCCAGCTTTAATAGACACTGCAGATAATAAACAAACCATAGCGTCATCAACTACAGTAGTGCCACGTTTTAATATAAATGTATGGTTCCTTAACACCACAAAAAGCTAAATATGCAGCTTGATATGGAACTCTAAGAGTTAGCTAAATCATTATCTGCTTAGTGATAGTAGCATGTTTAAAGGATCTAAAATATGGTCCTGCTAAATAAGGAATAAACATGGCAACATTGTAATTACTAATATACAGCCAATATGCATGCTAATAAGCAACTTGTGAATAGTGAATGTGTTCCCTGTCATTTTTCAATAGTATTTCATGAAGAGTGCTTTGTGATGCTGTCTAAAAATTGCTATTTGTTTTAGTCCAACATGGCAACGCTCGCAGCAGTGGTTGGGGACCGGACCATTTGTTCGACTGTTTGCTGTAACTCAGGCAATGTTTTCTCTTGAGTTGATTTTTATTCAAATTAGTTTCACTATTATGAGTAATAAATGGAGTAAAATAATGGGTTGACATACATGCAAGGTCAAAAAACTTCTCAGAATATGCATTTATTTTTACCTTACTTAGTCAATTACTCATAAAAAAAAAAAATGTTTAATGTTATATTTTTTCAAACCCCTCGGATTATTGGTCGTTTTTATTTAAAGCAGCGTTTTAAGCTTTTACTGCTCCAAATGTGGTACCTGGCACAGAATGAATTGGCATTTTCATTCTGACCAACAGAAAAGTCAAGTTTTCCCAGGTCTGCTCACGCAATAACAATATTTCATATTGGCATCTATATTAAAAGGGCTTGGGAGTCGTTTTAAAAATTCGCTTTTTTTGAGAGACAATAACTTTATACATGGTGCTCTGTCAGATTTCTTTCAGTGTCCATCTTCAATGTTTTCATTCTTTTCAATTCACAGAAAAGTAAATATCACTTATAAACAGAATATATTAACAAATGTAGTATATTATTATATAGTCAAATAATTATGTAATTGAGGTACATAAAGTGCTGATTATGAAAATGGCCTTACCAAGACAAATGAATACCAGTTGATTCTAAAAACAATAAAAACTTAATTTCCACTACTGCAATTTCTGTCACATAACGTTATCAGAGACAATACATCATGTATGATGTGGTGAAAAAGTTAATGACTTTAGAGTGAGTAAGGGTGTGAATATATGAAAAATTATTATTTTTTTATATGTTAATTTATATTACATTTTTAAATCCAAAGTGCAATCTGCATGCTCTTTATTCACTGATAGGCTTTTAAAAACAGGCATGCATTTATTATTATTAATTTTATTTTCTTTGCATAAAATACATACACTAATATACTATATATGTTATTTTAGAGTACTTTTTTCCCCAGAGAATTTTTTTGACTTCTGAGCTTTCAAGCAGCAAAGATGGCAGCATCCAGTTCTCATTATTTCAGAGCTGTCTGCACCAGCCAATCAGCTGCCACTGAGATGACTGAGAATGCTGGAATAAGAGAATACTTAACGTTTAAATACCTAGAGGAAAAATCTAACAATACCCCGGACAAAATTATAATTCAAACATTCTAATATGCAATTACATATACAACATCATTGGTTAGACACGCATGTCAGATTTTTGGACACTGCATAAACAACATAAAAATACATCATTAAGTAAGTATAGCATATGATCGTTATCATTTATTTAGATTGGCCTGTGAACTGTTAAACTATCTTGGATGTGTTCATCACGTACCGCCTGGCTGGCTGGTATTGAATTAATAGGACTGCTGGAACGGCCCTTGGTCACTGCTGCACACTAAATCTGAATGAGAATGTGAATTCCTCTGACATAATCTCACTCTTGCATTATTCATGGGGCGGCAGAGAGACAGACCGAGCGAGCGAGAAAGAGAGAGAAAGCTGTAGCACGCAGTGGATGTGAGAACCGGAGTGCCTCCCCATCCATCCCTCCCTCCGATTCTTTCATCAACAGATGAGCCCACCTGTTTCCCTCTCCCTCTCTCTCTCTCACACACTCTTTTTCTCACCCGCTCCCTCTCTCTGGTCTGTTGTCTGTCCTCGCATCCTGTGGATCTTCGTGAAGCCGTTGAGCGAGTTTCTCTGGAGGAGGAGGAAGGAGAGGGGGCGGCGTGTATGATGTTGTGTATCTGCATTCTGGCTGCGACTGTGCTTTCCATTCGCACTTAATCTGTCAAGATTTCTCCCCTCCTCGCACATGAGATCGGCGCAGAACTATACTGGCATCGTTGGGTAGAGAGAGAGCAAAAGAAAAGGAAGAGACGAGAGAGAGAGCGAGACTCCGCAGTGATGCTTCGGGAACCAGGCACACGTTCCTTTCACTAATCGCCTCTTCTTCCTTCTTCCAGGCTTCGGTAGAGGAGATGCAGACCATAAGGTAAGCGGCTTCACCTTTCAGTCATTTTCTGTTCCTCTACCCCTCTTTTTCTCCCATCCCATGATGCCTGGACTGCAGCAGGAAATCACCCTTGTAACTGTGCCCGCATTCTCCACCAAAAAACGGCTGCTTCTAAAGCTTTTTGGAGCTTGATTGTTTTGTCCGTGGATCGCATACGAGTAGTTTGCATTTGCATTTTACGATGTTCAGATTAATCGGAAAAGACCTGTAGAGATGTAGAAAGCCACATAATGGCCATTCCCAAAAACTGAACGGCCCCTTTTATTTGCTGGAGAAGATTGAAGCCATGCATGTGCTCTCATCGGATCGCAGTTTACCTAAGGCAATGTCGGAAATGGGGCTTGGGATATTGTTTATGGGCATGCTAAGAGTTGACTGCCGCTGCTGTATATTATAGTATAGAAGTCATGTGGGGGGAAAAAGGTATGACTCAAGCTCAGTGGGGGAGGCTTGACGGAATTATTGGGGGTTCCCCCTCCTTCGCATGAATTATTAATAGATTACAGGGCGAAATAGAAATGCTGGAAAGTCATGCTGATGCATTTCAGCTTTGCGTTGCTAGGAGAAATGAAAAAAAAAAAGCGCAACGTAAATGTGTTTGTGATAAAAGACTTTTGTCACAGTGTGGATCGCCACGATTGAGATGTCAGTTCGCATAATTCATTTCTTAAACGTCTCCTGTCATCATATCTGAACTGATTAAAATAATTGCAATGCACACATTCAAATGCATACAAATATTAAAAAAGCAGACCTATTCATTATGTGTAATCATATTGGGTATGAAGTAATTAATGTGGAACATGGTTTAAGTATACGGTGCACCACAATATAATCTGTCATATTAATATCCCCAGTGCTGGATTGAGTAATTAACAAGTCATTTTTATTGAGTAGTAATGTTAAAGTAAGTAATTGTTGGTTAACTTCTGTTATAATCGCTACATAGATGATATTGCTGCGTTGTGTGGAATAAGCGCAGGGTGCAAAGGGTGCGAAGGTCTTAATCATTATGTCAGCGACGATTCTGCAAAGGTGGTACATGATGGACAGAATATGCAAACATGGTGAAACACCAATTATCATCCCTATTGTTTTTTTTTTTTTGCAAACGCAAAAGCATGGCCTTGAACCCCTAGTTCAGCAAATCTGATGTAACACACTGAAATCGCTCCATGGCACTTTTCTCTTTGTCCACACAGTAAAAAAGCATGAGATCCATTGACGTTTAATTCAGGTATTAAATTTGAAATGACAGGAAGTAACATTTCTACTAGTTACCGTATTATCCTTTTGTATATACATGAGTAAAACTCGCAGAGCCTGTCACAAAAGTGCCCAAAATAAAAAAGCACGTAGAAAATGGAGGGTACTCCTGCATACATTTATGTTATTAATTTAGTTCATATAATTGAACTATTTTATAATATTTATTTATAAAATTGTTAAATTTTAAACGTAAATTAAAAAATAATTTTTGTATACATATAAATAAATATATATAGGCTACAAGAATTAAATAATATTATACTGTATAAACATTTATATTAAATTATTTTATTTCCTTATTTTTACAATTAAGCACAAAGTAACACATCTAAATGATTAGTTTGGTTATTTTGTAATTCCCATTATTCTTGATGATGATTCTCATTATATTCTCATTACTGTTACACAGCAATGCAATTCATCCTGTCTGGACACATTCTTTCTTTATTAAAAATTAGCCTAGGTTAAAAAAAAGTATAACAAACACCAACATGGTATTTCAATAATTTGTCTTTTTAATATGGCATTTTATATTAATATCTCTTATAATTAATATATCTTATAAAACTGGTTTTATTGAGTTTACACAAAACAAGTATAATTTCTTTGAGGGTAAATTATGATTCAGACATATTGTGTTGAGATATGTCTAAAAAATGGATGCTTGCATGGTCAGCCATTTCAAAACATGGTAATATTGTAGCTTTGTAGTAAACGGCAATATAAATGTTTAGAGAAAACATACATATGTTACAATGAGGATTATTAGAGTAACGTAAATATGCTCCATGTAAACTGTGGAGAAACAAATTACAATGAGGATCTTTGAAAAGTAATGATTCTTTTCCAGAATCTTGGTTGCTACGCTACAGAACGCTATTAATGTGACACTAAAAAGTGACTTGTGATCATACAGCAGCACAGTTAGTCTACAAGACTGTCCAAAACTGTTGCATATGATCGTTTTGTTGGTTTCAGTGTGTGTTGCTTTGTTGAATGAAATCCGCAGAGTCGTGGCAGAAAACAATCCATGTTTTGCAGCCTTGGACTCCGATGTTCTCAGTCTGTTCTGAAGAAATGTTTATTAAATAATGTTTTCACTTCATTTGTTTTATTTTACATCAAAATAATAATGGAAAACGTGTTTTGAATAAATATTTTGCTAAAAAAAATTATTTGTTTTTTTTGCGTAAAGAAGTTACTGATATTTACACACACACACACACACACATTTCTTCACAAAAATGTTTAAATGAAAATAATTCATACTGAAAACTATTAAATTTTTTTATTAGTTAATTGTTTTAATCATTTAGTGCTATCAAATGATTGTGATTAATCACATCTAAAACAGAAGTTTTTGTTTACACAATGTACGCACTGTGTATTTTATTATGTATATATAAATGCACACGCATGTATAAGTAAAATATGTCACAGTTATATTAAATATACTTACAAATACATGAATGTGAATACATGTAAATATTTTCAATAGATGTGCTGTAAGTGTGTATGTCTATGACTTTGTATAAATAAATAAAATAAATATACACAATAAACATTGAACACACATATATTAAGTAAACAAAAACTTTTGTTTTGGATGCGATTAATAGCAATTATTTGTCTAATAGCACTAATTTATATTAATTATAAATGCAAGTAACTTATATATTACAAACGGTAGGTGCTAGGCACCGATGAAGTCCTTAAAGGAACACTCCACTTTTTTTGCAAATAGGCTCATTTTCCAACATCCCTAGAGTAATACAGATGTGTTTTACC
>JAUMHR010000079.1:4104914-4121856 GCA_032361145.1 Enteromius fasciolatus
TGTTAACCCTAGCCTCCTAGAGGGTTAAACCTCCTAGGGCTCGGAGGCCGCCGGGCTCCCTGCCTGTCCCCCGGACATTTGACCAAACAAGCTATTTTATCGTCGAGGTAGTGGGAACTAGTGAAATGCGCACGCGCACTAGTCTAGACTTCGCGTAATGTATGCGCGCACTCTGTAGAGCTGTTTTGAATGTTATTTGCAAAATACTCGATAATGTCAAATCGCACGTCGTTAAAACAACAAATACGATATGGTCGCAGACGATATATATCGCATCCAATTATAAAAGTTTTTTTTTATACAGATAAACACACATACAGCATATATTTACAAAAATATATATTTACATGTACACATTTGTATTCATATAATTTATATCACACACACATGTAATATATACACATTTGATACATTTACATTTTTCTAAAAACATTGAAAAGTTAGATATAGTTAATAACAATAAAATCAATTCTTACATTTACTGATTTTATAAAAATCATTAAAGATTTCAATTCTTATCAAATCTGAAATATTATCTTGTGTCTCTGCATTAAACTCACCCTTCACTGGGCCCCTGGTAGTCTTTTTCTCTTCAGCCTTGGGCTTGGTTTCCATAGCAACAGGGGCAGTGTCATCGTTAACAGGTGTCTCATAGACATATGATCCGGCCCCGCCAATATTCACACCTATAGGAATATTACAGACCGGACAGTTGCTTCTTTTCTGATTATGTTTAACATTACAGTGGTAACATAGGCTTTACATTTACATAATATTATTCACTCATCCTCACGTTGTACCAAAACTGTATGAGTTTCTTTGTTGTGTAGAACACAGAAGAAGATATTTTAAAGAATGTTGCCAACCAATACTATATAGGACTCAAAACATTTTGGTAACAGCATTCTTAAAAATATCTTTTTTCAACAAAAGCAAAAGGTTTGAAACGACACAAGACAGTGTAAATGATAACAGAACTGTCATTTTTGAGTGCACTTAAATCCATATCTGAAGATCAGAAATTGAAACTGCTCTTGTGCCGGCTGTCAGTCTCATTAAGAATTTGTAGCATCAAAGGAACGAGTGTCCTACTTGCTGTAAGCCCCACAAATTATGAGTATAGAGGCATCTGAAGAACTAATTAAATGCACTGCACCTTTTGGTCCATAGAGGGCAGCATAGCATGGCTTGTGGCAGTATGGCTTCCCATCATGCTGTTAACAGTGGAATAAAGCACATCACTGAGATTAATTAGGCATCCAGTTCCTGTCATCCTTGTCTGTTGTCATCAAAAATTTACACTCATGCTGTCTAAAGATTAAAGCATGAAATATTCTCGACATCTAAAGAGCAAACTGTATCGGCCCTTAGGAAAAAGAATTGGGTTACCTTTAAAAAGCGTCTTACTATGAAAATAGGGTTGCCAAATACTGCCAAATGAAGTGACAAATATTTATGGTAAACTAAAACAAACAAAAAAAATTTAATTTAAATATATTTGTATTTACACGATTGTAAAATATATATTTAAATGCAACATCAATTACGCTACTTGTTAATATGTGTGCTTTGTTAGTGAACACAATTAAAATTGTGCTCTTCTTTAAAGCAAAAGACTACATTTAAAATGTATTTTCAACCAAAACCTTTAATTTGACATTTTACAAAGTCATAAAACTTTCCTTAAGTGGCCATTATTTCTTTGTACTTAATATGTACCTGTAATTTTTGAAGTACACTTAAAGGGCTCTAAAGGTACACAAGTGCACATTTAATATAATTAATATTCGGGATGGAATCTGTGAATTATCTGCATCATTAGAACAACAACTTAAAATTGTGACTTTTCATTATAATGTAAATAATTCCAGTGCTCTTTTTGGAATCTCTAAAGGTTTTAATGTGATTGTGAGTTATTTGTTTTAATAAGATATACATACAGTATTGTATTAATGTATAATCTTTAGAGAAAATTCAGGCTACAGATTTTTAACCAGTTTCATACACAGTGAGCTACCTGGTCTGGTGATATAAACGCATCTTAGTGCACTTTTTAGCGAGAAGCGAAATATGTACCAATAAGTACATATCACTGCAGTTTCAAAAAGAAATGAACACTAGAGGCAGTACAAATCTGGCACTTTGTTTCCTTTTCACACAAATCTACAGAGTTTTGATTAATAAAGTGGAATATTCACACAATTACTTGAACAATATCATGTTATGACTTCAAAATTGATGTTCATATGCTGGGATATTTGAAAACCCGTGGTTTTGAACGTTAGCATCACACATATCCAGCTTCATGTCATAGACAGTAGGTTTGTTCGGTAGCTCACGGAGTACAGAGATGTACTTAAGAGACGAGGAGCTCCGGTTCAAATCCTGTGTGTAACTACGGTTCGACAAAACAGTTCAAATCTGTGTAAAAGGAAGTTGAAATGACACGGTCGCATCAACAAATGTGTTTTTATATCAGTTTTACGTTTGTTAACATATCGGGTAGGTTTGTATTGAACCTGTGTTTTATCGTCAGTGGACATTTCTCTTTGAAACTGCGGTGAAACATGCAGTAAGGTAAGTAAAAATGGTACTGCATAAAAAGTGTATAGAGTGAGAATGTCCCGGCCTATATCAATACCAGCCTAGCAATAGCAAGGTTTGAATCATGAGGTGTGTTGGACATTTTATTTCACTTGCTAATATAATTTTCTATTTTGCAAAGAACTTTTCTAAAGGTTACATTTATCCACCAACAGGTGACTTTTTGAGTGAATAATTCAGCCATTCCCTTCAACCAATTCAGTCACACCAGTTGATTCAACCAGGATTATGTACCATGAACAAGTAAACACTGTATTTCTGTTTAGCTATAAGTTCTACCTACTGTCACAAAGCAATTAAGCATGTTAATTTATCCCGTCTGACATTTGTATGCATTGTTCAGCACAGACAAATCACATAGAAAACAAATAAAAATGAAAATTTGTGTCATTGGTGTGAATGTGCCTTTAGGATTAGCATACTATACTATATTAGCCATATAAAGATGACAGAAATGCAGAAATAGTAGTATTTTAGCATGCTATTCCAAATTCAGTGAGTCATTGAATCTTTCACTTAACCCTTTTTTTTCGAAAAAAAAAAACACAGATTTATTCATGATGACAAATAAACTGTTATTAAGACCCGAGGCACTGTATGGACAGGTCTGGTGGGCTATCGGCTAAGGGCTAACTCAATCGTGTTCCTTTTCTTTTGGTCAGTCCTTCTGTTACAGTCATCTTTTAATACAGGCTAGAACGCTGACAGTTCTAGGACCGGGACAGGACCCACTAGGGCACAAATGGGGTAAATACACAAGGACATAATGGGAGAACTGATAACACCTGGGGAACACAACTGGAGACTAATTACCTAATAATTTAATAACAAGGACAGGAACACCAAATATGGGCAGAACAATACGCACAGAATACATAACACTGTGATTGTGCTTTTTGCTTTCTTTTAACATTTTAATTTTAGGTTCAAAAATAGAAATAACTAAATAACAATAAAAAGCTGAATTTGCTAAATCAACATAGTTGACTTTATTTGTAATATTTGCCAGATGATTATACATTTGAGTGTCACGCAGCAATTCCAGTTTAGTAGAAAATAGACAGGAAAAGTGTATTTAAAGGGATCTTTATCTTCACCTCTGCATGTCCTCCTGGATTCAGGGTCTTGTTACAGCGTTCACACTTCAGACAGAATTTGTGCCAGTCTTTTCCGAGGGATGTCACTTTTTCTGCTACAAGACACAAAGACATTTATTTCCTTTACAGGTTGTCATTCATCGGAAGATGCACATTAACATGATGCTTTAAGGGGCTCTTTAAAAGTGTTAAGACTGTTCCCTGAAGCCACTATCTTCATTATAACAAGTGATCTGAAATTACTCAGTAGAGACTGTAATTGTGCCTGGCAAAGATCAGAGCTTTTATGAAATGGTGGTTTGAGTCTCGTCTTTGACGGTGTCTCGTCCATCCTGGATCATCTAAATGCGTTTATCCATTTAGTCAATGCGTGTCTTAATGTGTCTAACTAAGTCCGCTGAGAGATAATGTGAAGCCTAATGTTCGTCTGTTTACTGTCTCACAGAGGATGTCAGGGAGATGTGGATAACTGAGAAACATAGAGTGAAAGGTTCTTATCAAATCTGAGCGTGTCATATCGAGGCCAAAATATTCCAGGCACGTGCCTCAGAGAGCACAGAACACCCTCATGAGGCGATCTCCGCTGAGCAGCGTCACGTCTCTCTGAGTCAAGACTGAAGAACCGCACAGTAACATTTCAGGTCAAACTTTGTGAAATCCATTCAGGGTTGTTTAGGGAAGTGTGTTTATTTGTGTGTGTTCTATTGCAGGATGTTGCCTCAGGGTAACAAATCCATTTTCTTCATTTTGCAAGCACATGATGCATATAAGGCAATAAACAGGCTAATAAAGAAGGGATGACTTTGAATAAATAAAATGATACACCATGTATATTTATGCCTGTCTGTCTATCTAAATACTGTATCTATGTATATCTGTACACAAATGATTATACAAAATTTTTATGGTATTAAAGTGTTTCTGTTTCAAATATTTGCTGCACTTTTGAATTTTCTATTTATATAGATATATACCTATAGAGAGAGAGCGAGAGAGAGATATTGAGAACATCGCCTTTACAGTTGCCCAAATGAAATTCTTACCAATGCATATGCATAACTTACCAATGCATAACTAATCAAAAATTAAGTATTGATATATTTACAGTAGAACATTTACTAAATATCTTCATGATGTATGCTTAATATAATAACCCACACAATGTATTTTAATCTATTACCCGTGCTATTTAGCACCGGTTTTGTGCTCCAGGGTCATATTATTGATCAAATAAACAGTCTTTGGTGAGCATAAGGGAGTTATTTTAAAACAATTATCCATTACTATATATCAAGCTTTTTAGTGACTTTCAGAGAAACTTCCCATGGCCATGCAGTTATGTTTCTAGGCAACTAGCTAAATGGAAATATATTTATTTATTATACAGTAGATTATATATATATTTATGAATTATCTACGCTAAATGCATGCAATATTACTTTTTGTCTTCAATCTTATTTATTTCCTTCTCCATCTTTCTGCTCACAAACACAGCAGGACATTAACAAGATTAAAAACTGAATGTTTTTTTGTGCTGCAGACAAATGAGCGGGAGTCGAACGGACAGTAATTAGTCCTTGTCTCTAGATTTGCAGTTATGCTTAATGCTTTCACGATGCCCTCTTAACCTGAGTATTAAACGAGCTGTTTCCATAGTGAGGATATGCATGGCAATTTGCAGTCTTACAGAAAGTTTGCAAGCACTTCAGAAACAAATATCAAAAAGGTTTTAGAAATACTAACAATCTAAATAAATGAAGATTTTAAAGATTTAGGGGAAAACAGCTCATTAAAAAAACTAATTCACATGACTCCAGTCCATCAATTAATGTCTTGTGATGCGAAAAGCTGCATGTCGTATTTTAACCAGAAGCAACAAATTAAAGTAAAAAGAAAAGAAAGAAAACAAAACAACATTATAATGATAAATTTGTCACAAACACAGAGGTTTCTGCTTCACATGAAGCTCTGATGGACTGGAGTGTGATGTTTTTATCAGTTGTTTAGACTCTTATTCTCACGGCACCCATTCACTTCAGAGGATCCATTAGTGAGGAAGTAATGTAATTCACAATTCCTTAAAATCTATTGCAATGAAAAAGGAATTCATCAACATTTTGGAAGGCGTGAGGGTGAGTAAATTTTCATTTTTGAGTGAACTATTAACTCTAAACACAGACTGCAAGAGAAACTACACCACTACGGCCTACACCGCTGTTTTTGCCATAACTATATAATTATGTGGGCAAAAAGCCGTTTAAAAGTAGACGTGTGCCAGACGGCGTACTTAAAAGTTTTCAAATGAACAGGAATGCTTTCTCAGGTCACAGCTGTGAGAGTCTCAAGAGAGCGAGTAGCAGAGACAAAGTGGATCTCACATTTTAATTATTATAGTGCTCAGTGGGAGGGAGTCAGCTCAGCATATGATATTAGCACAGACACATTTTTGATCTGCTAATCGTGCATGTATATTTTATGCCTTGAAAGAGACTAAATAACTGAATGAATGAGTGAATGTATTGATTTTAGCTGACTGCTGTTCATGATAAATAATAAATTAATATAACTACACTGTGGGGACAAATGCCAATGACAATGATTACTGAAAATCATTTTAGTTCGCTTACATTTAACCATAAGATATAAAATACATATCGGATTAATGTTTTTGATTGATTGCCCATAAATAGGCTAAAGCATAGACTGGACAGAAGAGAGTGAGAACGTTTTCAGAAGCATTCAAATGGGTCAAATCAGACTTACTGCTGCTATTCAATCTAGTAGTGGTTGCATTTCAATTAGTGCTGGTTTTATGCAAATTTGTATGTACACATAAAAAAAAGGCTAGTAAGGACACATAATTATTATTTGTGCATGTTTTACAGTCACTCGTTTTAACCAAAGAGCATAGCTAGTCTAGTTCAATGGGATTATGAGTTATAATACTGTCATGTAATATATTTCATTCATCCTTATGCTGCATTTCATGCGCCATTCATTATTAAATCAGAAAACTCTCTCTGTCTGCACAGTGGCGATTTCCATTGAGTTTATTTCACTGCACGAGCTCAATATATTAGGTCTCTCAGATACCATGCGAATAAAATTCTCAGCAGATAAAATAGTTTGATCAGCTGCAGTCTAATGCAGCAATCAGGTGGATCTTAATCATAAAACGTAATTAATTTACTAAGAATATCGTGTTGGGGTGATTAGCCATTAGTAATTACCATCGAGCTCACGCTGTGTGGTTTGCAGACGTAATTTATAACGCATGAGAGAATGAAAGTAAATTCATACACGAGGTAACATGTCATTTACGGCGCAGACAGGCGTTTGCATTGTTTTAATCGTGTCGTTGCGAAATAAATAGAAGATAAAAATGGACGACTTACCAAAATAAACAGTTTTGTCACATTTGGGACATTTTGATGCCATATTCAGTGCAAAGGTGGGATTTCCGTTGATTTAAGGACGTTGTCTTTTATTCAGATCTGAACTCGTTCTTAGAGATGCTCAAAGCGCGAGCGCATCCTCCCTTTCAAGACTGCCAGCGCGGATCCTCCCTCGATGACGTCAGCGGGCGACTGAATGTGCTCACCCCTCATTTCATTAAACGTCGATGTCAGCTCACACAGAGCCCACCGCTACTATTGGCACTCTTGGTAAACCTGAAAATAAATATGCTTTGTTTATCCTTTCGCTAAAAAAATACAAAATTGTAACCTATCATTGAATTAAAACAATTGAAAATGGGGAGAAAAACTCATGATGAAATAAATGTTTTTTCCCAATACATGTTGGCCACAATATCCTTTTCCTAACATTACAGCTCTGAGTTTTCTCCTGTAATGCCTGAAGAGTTTGGAGAACCTGATAAGAGAAAAGAGACCATTCTTTCATCCAGAATCACTCCAGACCCTTCAGATTACCAGCTCCATGTTGGTTCTCCTCTTTAGTTCACCTCACTCAGGGTTCAGGTCAGAGGACTGGGACAGCCATGGCAAAAGCTTCATTTTGTGCTCAGTGACTAATTCTTGTGTTTATATTGATGTTTGTTTTTGATTATTGTCCCAGTAGACCCAACCACGGCCCATTAAAAGATTTCTAAGAGAGTTTGTGAATTATTGATTTTTATCTGTTGGTATTTGATAGAACTCATGATGCCATGTGTCTAAACAAGATGGACCTCCAGCAGACATATAGACCCACAACATGAATACTTTTTATCCCTGTGTTCAGCAAACCCATCTTGAGTGATTGCTGCTAAAACACTAATTTTTTAGTTTCATCTGATCATAGAAACCAGTCCTATTTAGCTCCAGTCCTGTCTGACAACTGAACATGCTGGAGATTGTTTTTGGATGAGCGAGGAATTTTTCTTAAACCATCTTAAACAACATGTGCTGATGTAGGAGCTGTTTGACTATTTTTTAAAGGTTTTTTTATGCAATTCTCCAGCAGTGGTTTTTGAAGAGTGTTTAGCCACTCAAACTCTACTCCTCACCGTGTATTAGGAGGATAGAGACACCCGTCCTCTTCCAGGCAGCTTCGTAACATTTTATGTTGATTGGAAATTCTTAATTATTTTCCTGATGGTTGAAAGTGAGATCCAATAATTGTGGCCAACAAGTAGCCTATTGGAGAAAAACAATTATTTCACGATGAGATTTTCTCTCCATTTTCAATTGTTTTACTTCAATGATAGGTTAGAATTTTGTAAATGTTTTGAACGAAAGATCAAAAGGATAAACAATGCAGATTTATTTTCACAGCCAACAAATTTACCCAGGGGCGCCAATATTAGAGGAGGGCACTGTATATAAACATCATGTTACTTGAAACCATCATTTATGGAAATAACTTTTTTACCTACGACTGAATTATTCTACATAAAATCTATGTTAGGCTACTGATGTAATATGACTTCATACCTGATAAATTTTTATTATAGGAAATAAAATAATTATGGAACTGGTTACTATAACAAGTGCAAAAATATGTTATATCTATATATTATATAAAATATAAGAAATATAAATATATGCATGTAAATACATTTTAATATTTTCAAAATATTTACTGTATCTGTGAGTATGTGTTAATTTATACTTAATAAATATACACAATATGCAATCAAAAACTTTTATATTGGATATGATAAATCGATAAATCATTTGACAGCATTAATGT
Organism: Enteromius fasciolatus; assembly: GCA_032361145.1. Taxonomy (NCBI): domain Eukaryota; kingdom Metazoa; phylum Chordata; class Actinopteri; order Cypriniformes; family Cyprinidae; genus Enteromius; species Enteromius fasciolatus. The sequence continues at coordinate 4,113,809 of JAUMHR010000079.1, forward strand.
AAATACACACACGTACATATTTTCAAAATATTTGTATGTATGTACAGTGTGTGTGTGTGTGTGTGTATGTATATATATATATAGGCTATATACATTTTATTTTGTATGTATATGTTTATTATATATAAATATTTAGTAGCTTTATAAATCTAACATATATTCCCTTAATATATACAAGTGTGTGCATTTATATATATAGAATAAATATACACATTACACACACATATCACAGCATCAGGACATGAACAAGGCATAATTTGCGGACCGAATAAATCACTTAGACATACACATGTTGTTTGTTGACCCTCTTATAAAAGACAAAGCAAGAGAGAGGACAAGAGGATGGTGTATGTGAGAAACAAATGGACAGAATGCCGCTGATGAAGAACTGTATGCATTTATTCTTGTTGACCCTTGTATGCCATTACAGTGTTTACAGAACTAGAATAACAAGTGAACACATACAGTACATCAACAAATGAAAGAACCACTGATAATGAACAACGAGGGCCATTGACTCCAGACAGAAACAGGTGGATCATGTTGTTGAACTCAAGATCTGTAAACATTTGCTCAGGCTGATTTTGTTGAGAGCTTTGTAAAAGTCTTGCATGTTGATGAAAACACTGTAGTTTCATATTTCTAAATAGTAATTGACATCCTTATTTTTTGGTTGTCCTGTTTCAATAAACATATTTTATATTGAAATGTATTTCGGCTGGATTTATCTACAGTCATGCCTCTCGGTCTATTTTAACCAGACCCTCAGTGTCATGAACAGACAGGGGGCTTATCTCTATCAGGTACAGAGATAGTGAAAGGCAGGCATGATACTTTGTCCATACATGGGCCTCCCGTGGGTCTCCGTCAAACTTCACACCAGCCGTCAGATGCCATTAGATAAATGTGGCACTGAAACGGGTCAGGAAGTTCCTTCACATCATATAGAAATAACATATGTATTTCTATTTTAAGAGGCCATCTGAGGCTGCTTTATTTAATTTTTAGATGTTTTTATCACAATGATCTCTAAATCTAATATGTCCTCAGAGACTTGGTCAGCTGATTTGGCCTCCCCAATATGAACTCTTAAAAAAGCATATTTATTTTTAAAGGCCATAAACTATTTCTGAGGACAGGGACTTTGGCCCCTCGTATTTATCATGCTAAAATAGTGTGAGAAATGTTTTTTTTTTTTTTATTTACTTTAGTCATCTTTATTGCCTTGCATCTTTTTTAGCAAAAACATGGACGTTTGAACTTTTCCCATAAGCTTTTAAAAACCTAAACCTTTTCATGTTTTTTTATTTATTTTGAACTGGAAATTAGGTGCTGGGCGTCCGGCCAGAGGAGAACTGGACCCAACTAAGTCTGGTTCTCACAAGGTTTTTTCCCCATTCTCTCATGGATGGGGTTTTGGTTCCTTGCCGCTGTCTCCTCTGGCTTGCTTAGTTGGGGACACCTGATTTCCAGTGATTATCGTGGTCTTGACTACAGAGACCGTCTCTGCATTTGATAAATAAATAGTTTAATCTGGTCATTATACATTAACATCACTCTGTTCTTCTATCTTGATAGTGTTCAGGGGTTTGCTACAATCTGTATTGTTAAAAGCACTATAGAAATAAAAGTGATTGACTGATTGATTGATTTATTCGGAGCTCTCACCATGAATCCCATGGGGCAGGAGTGGATGTTAGCGTGATGGATACAGCAGTTCTCTCCATTGGCGTCCTTCCAGTCAACGGGACACTCGTGCTGCTCACAGAAGTGTCTGGCTTCAGCTGGATCTGTGATGGACCTGATGGAGTACAGGCACTCTGTCAGTCATTCTCAATCACAGACCAGCTTCAGCTTTAAAACAGATAAACATCAAGATGTGAGCCTATAGATAGATATGATACCGGTGTATGAAGATGTCATTGTCGATAGCCCACTGATAAAACTCATCTCTGACGGTCACCGAGTAAATGACAGTGAAATCCTCACCGCTCAGAACCTTTTCTGGAGGACGCAGAACCCATGCCATCTCTAGACCTGCATACACACACATAGAGAGACACACACAAACAAACACAAAGACACATACACACACACAGGTTTATGTTTTTATTGTAAGAAGTCTCGTCTGATCACTGAGGCTGCATTTGTTTGATCCAAAATTCTATAAAAAATTCTGAAATATTACTCTAATGTAAATCAGCTGTTTTCTGTGTGAATCTGTGTTAGAGTGTGTTTCTGTGATGTTCAGCATCATTCCTCCAGTCTTCAGAGTCACATGATCTTCAGAAATCATCATAATACACTGATTTACTGCTCAACACACATTTCTGATTATTATCAATGTTGAAAACAGAAGTACATTTTTACAGAGTATTTTTAATCAAAGATACATTAAAGTAACAGACATTTATAATTATCCTACAGCTTTCTATTTCAAATAAATGCTGTTCATTTGAACTTTCTATTCATCTGTGAATCCTGACAAATAAAATATGGTAGTTTCCACAAATATATTGTTTTCAACACTGATAGTGATAAGATTTAAGGACAAGATTGTTACACAGCGATCATTGGAAGTTAATCAAATGTGTCAGTTATTCATTACACGATGTATGTCTAGTTTTATGTACTTAGAAAAATTCATTAAAAACATTTCTCAATCTCAATTTTAAGGCTCCTCTTGTGTTATTATATAAACTAAAACATGTCTTTTTTTCAAAGATCTAAATAAAACTAAGACTACTAGAGTATGTTTTACAGGAAAATACTCAGAAGATACTGTCACGTTTCAGATTTTCTGCTTCATAATTTAGTGTTCAATTCAAAAGTGTTACTTTGTGATTATTTCTGAACTTTATAAGCAATTTCTAAATAAAAACAGCTTGAGTGCATCCTATGTAGTCCAGCGTGAGAGACGCACCTCCGCAGTCGATCATGTTGAGCTCGTCAGGTCTGTCCAGCGGCCAGCAGTCATACTCACTGTTGTCCAGGTCATGCCATCCAAACCCACACACCACTAAACACACCTGAAACACAGCAGCACACACAGCTCACTCAGCAGCTCCAGGTTCATGCAGCAAGTGTTTCTGAGGTATTACCAGGCAGATGCAGCAGGCTCTCATGTCTCCGGCTCCTGTGATGCTCTGATGATGCTCCGCAGACTCCGAGACTCTAATAATGAGAGTCAGACCCAAGGATGAAGATGATGAAGGCTTCACACATGCGTCCTCCACCTGACGAGCACAGCTCACATGTATCACTCACATAGTTGTCTGAACCTAAATAAAATCACCATTTAAACATCCGAAGGTGGTTTTTCTCTAAATTAAGTCTCTTTTAAAAAACAAGCAAATTAGTTTGAGCTGATTAAATGTCTTTAATTTATAATTAATGATATGTAGTTAATAGGTGGTTCTGGACAGTTACAGCTTCTAGTGAAAGTGTGTTGGTTGTGTAGTGTGTTTTAATGATTTATATTTAGTGTTCAGGTCTGGGTTGACGATAATAGAATTGACAAAAGTGGAAAAGTGTCTCCTTCTAGTGGTGGAAACACAAATCTGCAGCAGCCTGGATGTTTATAAATCAGTTGATCTGACTCAGATTTATATGTTCATTTAATGGTTTAATTAGACTTTAAATTGTAGTTTGCATGCAAAATAACAACAACAAAATATAGAAACAGAAAGCAAAGGTAAATATCAGTGCATTTTAAAAGGGGAAAAAAATATTGCTGATAAATAGCCAAAAACTAATTCTAAACTGATTTTTGTACGTGCCTGATAGGATCGTTACACAGAATGACATTTTATTGGGTGTTTTTTGTAAATCATGGTAAACCATATTTTTTTGGGGGGCAGAAAAAATATACTATATAATACAATAGCCAATAATTCCTTAGACGGGTCAAATGGGTCTTTTATTAAGTAGATCACGTTCCATGAAGATATTTTGAAAATTTTCTACTGTAGACATATCAGAACTTAGTTTTGTTTACTAATATGTATTGCTAATACATTTGGGCAACTTCAAATGTGATTTTCTCAATATTTTGGTCGTTTTTGCACCCTCAGACTCCAGATTTCCAAACAGTATCTCAGCCAAATATTGTCCTATCAATAAAAGGCTTATTAATTCAGATTTCAGATGATGCATGAATCTAAAAGTAAAAAACAAAGAATAATATGCAAGTATATTAGCATGCATGCTAATAAGCATCTATTTAATACTGAGAATTGTTCTCTAAACTGAAGTGTTACCAATGTTTTGTAGATAGTTTCATAGCGTCACTAAGCGTGATTATATAGATTAATAGTCTACTTTACTGTTTAACACTCTCGAGGCGCGCACGCATTCTCAAGCGCGCGCACGCACAGAAGGCGGAAATGCGGCGGATGTCGGTGATGCTCGCGCGGAGCTGCAGGATTATTACAGTGAGTCGGTTTATAGAGTAAATATGTTTTTTTTTCCACCGACACTGAGCGGCTGTGCTCGTGTTTATTCGGCTTCTGTTCGGGATTGTTCGCGTTTGTTTATTTCGTGTCTGCGCGCGGTGCTGATGCTCGCGACCTGCCGCTTTAAACGGATAATAAAAGTGAAAAAATAAACATATATGCCAACTGATGTATGTAAAAGCTCTAATTCGTGTTAAAGCTAATAAGCGCTTATTACTGGAGAGGAAGTTTCGCTTTTCGACACTCGAGGGTTTGTTCATTAAAGCGGATTCATTTACGGAAGATTAACTCTAATGCCATTAAATATGATTTTATCATCATATTCATTTAAAAAAGAATCTGAATATCTGCAGTGTCCGTGTGTTTGGCTCTATGTGTCCGGTGTTTATCGGGGACTGCTATGTTTTTATGAGATAATACTACTTCCGCTTCGCAGACGTTTCAGAATATCACCATGGTAACTAATTCCGCCAAAGTACCATAGGCTCTGCTTCTGCCACTGACGAGAAGAGCATTGTTTAACCGCAGTCTATGAGTACAGTCGTGTGTTATATCAGTCTGAGCTGTTTATAACCTAGTAATAACAGGAAGCTGATGCAGATGTGATGGTTTCTGTGCTCAGGACTCTGTCCGTGGGGCTCTTCTGGGCTCGTGATGATGGGGAAGTATTTCTTCAGCGAGACGGACATCAAGAGCGCTTGGGATCAGGTGTTGACAGCCTTCTGGCAGAGATACCCCAACCCATACAGGTATCTAAACAACACTTCAAATGAATAGCTCACCCACAAATGAAGTGTTTTTCTGGAAATGTGCTCACTATCAGGCTCTTGAAGTCTGAGTTTGTGTCTCTGCATGTGAATGGGTGCCGTCAGAATGAGAGTCAACTTGTGAACGCTGCTTGATCTGTGCAGTTTTTAAAACAAATGTAAGTTAAAAACGTCTTAATGCTGGATTAGTTTGATCTTTTGTCCTCTCCAGATGACTCTCATTCTGACGGCACCCATTCACTTCCATTACTGAGACACCGATGCAGAGACACATTTCTCCAGATCTATATCATCTAAATCAGTGTCTTCTCTGTTGTAACGTGATCGGTTTCCTCGCTGTGGGCGTGTTTCTCTCAGCACTCATGTTCTGACGGAGGACGTACTTTTCCGCGAGGTGACGCCGGATAACCTCCTTATGTCCCGGCGGCTCCTGACGAAGACCAATCGTCTCCCTCGCTGGGCCGAGCGAGTCTTCCCGGGAAATCTGTCGCGTTCGGTTTACATCATCGAGGACTCGGTGGTGGACCTGGGAAACAGGAGCCTCACGACGATGACCTGGAACGTAAATCACGCTAAACTCATGGTAAACAACAACACACACACACACTGGCTTTATATAGAAACACGTGTGTTTATTTTTAATTAGATTTTAATTTCTTGGTTTCAATTTGTTTTTATTTTAATTGTACTGTTTTAGTTTTTTTCCCTGCCATTTTTTTGTAAATGACTTTTTTTGTGTGGTTTTAGTACTTCATTTAAACTCATACAAATGAGAAAAGTTGGCAACTAAATGTTACGTTTTTAAAAAAAAATTGTTTAATATTTAATTTATTTGTAATGCTATTTTATTTAATTTAACATTTAAGAATCTTTAATGTTCTAGTTTATCTGAACTGAGTGATTCCAGCTTGTTTTGTGATTATTTCTATAAACACCTGAAACTTTAGTTCAAAGCAGCGACTGAAACAAACCGTATCAGATCTGATTTGCAGAAGCTGTGTCAGAGTGGTAAGCAGCGCTCTCGAGTTTTTTTGTTTTGTATAGTTTACCACAATGTAGGCCTACTTAAAACACTATAAACTATAAAACACTAGACATTTTACAAAACACAAATGAAGTGTTTTATGTCTGTTTTCACTCATGGACTCTCATCAATGAACTCATGTCTCCGCCCACTCATTGGTTGTCTTGGTGTCTGATTGTTTGCTCCGCCCCGTGACCTACTTTCACTTGTATAAAACCCGGATGTCTGTCTCCATGGTCCATTAGCGCTGTCAACCCCTGTCGTCTTGCCCCTTCGTGTTTCCTTGTTTCTTTGTATATCTGGATGGTATTTACTGTGTACCGACCCGCGCCTGGACTCTGACCATTCTCGTGCTCTGCCTCCACCGCTCTTGTCTGCCGGTAACGACCTGAAACCTGTTCATCAATAAACAGCCTGCGTTTGAACCCGCACGTCTCCTCGCCTCGCTCTCGTGACAACTGTATTATAAATGCCCAAAACACAAAATCTAAAGTAAAGTCAAAGTAAATATTTTATTTTATTGTACTAAAATAGCTAAAACTGAAATAAAATAAAACAACTACTGTGTGTAGACATGTTCAGGACTAACAAGAAAAACAAGAACTAACAAAAATGATAAAGAAAGTGAAGATGAAAAAAACAGAAAAGAAACTATCAGCTGGACACCAGTTCCACATTTCTTCTTCTTATTTAGTTTATGTTAATTAATTAAATAAACTCAAAGCACAACTGACAGAAAAACTGTGTAGAATGACAAAAACCAATTAAAAAATTATATTTTATGTCAGCTTGATTCCAAGGCAGCAATTTTTATTTTAATTCAGTTTAACTTGATGTACTGAAATAAAAACTATTTATAGACATATTTAAAAATAATACATTAACAATTATATCATAAAATAAACTAAAATTCAAAAAGTGATGTGGACATGTTTATAAAAAACTATAAAAAATAAATAAATAAACTAGTTGATTTCAGCTTGATTCCAAGGCAACATTTTTCACTGAAATAACTAATACTGAATAACAAGCCCAATAAATAGACATATTTAATAATAACAAATGATTAAGACATTGAATAAAAACTATAAAAGTATTTTAATTAAAACCCGAATGAATGAATCCCATTGTGACAAACAGTAATGCTGTCTATCATAACGTGCTCTAAGATGCATCTAATGTGTGTGTGTGTGTGTGTGTGTGTGTGTGTTACCAGCGTGTGGTGGAGCGCTGTGTGTTTGCAGGTGAGCAGGACCGGCCTGTTTGGACGCGGATCACCAGGGAAGCCTGGATCTCATCAGGAGTCTTTGGCCTCTCCAGACCCATTCAGGTAAAGCCACAGACACACTGAGGTGGTCTCAGGGTCGACCTGAAACAGAAAGATGATTAGCTGGAACCTCCACACGTCTTGTGTTGAGCATTCTGTCGTTGTCCTGCAGGAGTTCGGCTTGGCCAGGTTCAGGAGTAATCAGACGAAAGCCATGAAGGGTTTGGAGCACGCACTGTCCAATCTGAGTAAGAGCTCGGGTCATACACACCACGACACACAAAACTAGCGATCAAAGGTCCGCAGAAAAACCTCATTCAGTGCAAAATAAAGACCTTAAAACGTTAATTCAGTGATATAGCAATAGCCATAATGTCAACCACTGAGGTTTATGTAAGGAATAATTGACGACGGGAGTTTTGAATTATTAGGAAAATAATGCACACCCGAGGTGGTGATGCGGAGTGTTAGTTCCTCTTTTCATCGTGGTTTATCAGTCTTACGTCTGACACTGTGAGAAGGTGAAGGATGTCAGA
>JAUMHR010000079.1:4152064-4179769 GCA_032361145.1 Enteromius fasciolatus
ATTTTTATTTTCTCACATTCTTGTTCACACTGATAGCAATGCGAGATGTCAAAGCGACAGACATCATTCTATATTTCGGTGAAAGCCCAAATAACAGAGACTGTCGCAACAGCTTTATACAAATAAACAATGCAGTGATCTACCAATCGAGAATTTTAGAGCTTTCTGTTGGAATGGGGCTTCACTGGAAGTGTTCGTGTATTTGCCGTCTATTCTAGGGCCCCATCATGAGGTTTGGACTGAAAATGAAACAAGACTACTGTAGCACCCTGCCTCATGAGAGACGTTTTTTCTCATGAAAAACCAGTGCTTGGGCATCGAGAGGTTTCATAATAAGCATCACAGCCACAGGAATGACAGTAGCAAAACATAGCTGGATGTGTACTTAGCCATGTTCTACATTGTCGTCCCCCACAAACCTGGCCACATTAAATTTGGCACTCGTTTCCCTCAGCTGCTTACTAGGAGTATGTTTGCTTGGGTTTTATGGGAATTCATATTGGAAGTTTTACCACTTTGGTTGCTTACTGAGGCTCAAAGCATCATAGGTTGCAATGGGGGACCAACATAATGGCTCTGTGAAGGCCTTATTTCCTCCCGCAAACTTTCACTCAAATTGATGTCTATGTGTGTATACTGTATATATGAATATAATACCTTCATGATGACCAACATATAACCAAAGTTTAACCAACCCCTATTTTTCTTGTCACGTCTGTTTTTTGAGTCTTTTTTTGAAGCGTTTACCAGAAACATGAGCCACTTAACTCTAATAAGGTGAACTAGCTCATAGGTCAAATAAAAGGGTAAAGAGAAATCTTGCAGATGCTAAATCTGTTCTTTTCATACTTTAGAGAATATTAAGTACTTATAAAAAGTTACTTACTGTCAGTGATCAAGGGTCATATGTGGTTAATGATGTCTTGTTTAGACATCATTAATGTAATATATAATACATATATACATTTATTTTGGTGCATGTTGCATTGCATTGGCTTTTATTTCACAAAAAAAGTTTTTCTTTTAGTTTTTGTTGTTGTTTTTTTATATATATCTGTTTCATTTGCAAATTAAAACAATGATCAAAAAGGAATAATAGATTTCTTTCTAAATTGAAGTCTCTTAGATTTTATGGTTTAAACTTAATACATTTTTATGCTTTTATGTTTTCCAGGGAATGAAAATCCAGAAAGTGTTTTAAACCAAGGAACAGATCCAGGGCTTCAGCCAATCAGAGTGAGGACGGGCTTCATCTACAACCTTTCCTAGACCACACCTTCGACTTGTTAAGAACTTCCTTCGGCCGCAGAACGCAGTGGCCTTATTTAAAGGCCAATGAACAAATGTGGAGTGACTAATGTTTTCTATGTCAGTTAAACTCTCAATGCCATCCATTATCTGAAGATAACGACGTGTGATGATGCATTTGAACATCAACCATAATTCATTCAATTACAGTCTTAAGGTACACAAAATTTAGTATTTATCATCCATCATAGCTATTCATAACACCACGACTGCTCTATAATTTAAAAACCACGGTTAAACATTGCAGGAACATGTGGTGGACAGACGCAAAGCAGACGGACTGGACTTCGTAGAACATTACCTCAGTTAGAAAACTGCAACATCAGTCAGCTATTGATTGACAGACGTATTTTTCCTCTCGCTGGTCGTGTGATAAGACAGCAGTCTTGGACAAACGCTCTTGACCCTGACTGGCCGTTGCCATGGCTTCTATTCCCATGACTCCTGTTCCCATGGTTCCTCTGCCTTAAAGGGAAGTTTGTCTGATTAGATGAACAATGGTGTTATTTTGGGTGGTTCCTCTTTTTTTGCCTTGTTTTGCTTTTGGTTGTACATGTGCACAGATACGCATTTACACGTTCTTTGTATTTATTTTTACGACTTGTACAGCTTTTATAGAGCTCTAAAATTAATAAACGCAAACTCTAATTATTTCGTTTTCATTAGCAGATTCTGCTGACATTGCAGACGAGGGTGACATCTTTAACTCTCGGCCAGCAGATAAAGTCAGTTGTGACAGCCAAACACGCAATGCTGAGTAGGTGTTCTTTCTGTCTATCTTTCTCTTTCATCCTCTTTCTGTATATTTCCTCCCTTCCCCCCATAAGCGGGCTGATAGGTTGAGAGTTGACATGTTTTGACAGATCTTCTAATGGTCGACCTGTGGCGATATCGCTGCCTGTACCGAAGGGAGGAAAACTCTCCTTCTTTCCAAAGAATCTCTTTCCTCCCCTGCAAAACAGAAGGCGCTGGAGGAAAAAAATGAAAGTTCATGTAAAAATCAGAGCAGAGAGTCATGCGATCCTGGGCGCAAAGTCCACAGCGAACTGCTAATCCATCACGTCAGGGTTTGTCACAATACAAACCAGCCAAACCAAATAAATCATGCACATAGGGCTTGATTTGAATATCAGTAGAGTTCAAATAGCCTTGATTCTTTTTCTTTTTTCTCAAATTGATAAAATTGAATGCTTGTGACCTCAAGTCAGTTTTCATCAGAACCTTTTGTTTTGTTCTGCTTTCTGAGGCTTATTTAGTTATTGCTCTGGCTTGAGGTTAAACCAACAACCGCACGTTCCCTAAACTCGAAACTCCCCGAAATGTTCCTTTTTAGTGCAAATCGTTTCAATCTTTTGATACTGTGAACTCGAGAGCAGAGCTCTTTTTTGTTTATTCATTGCCCTCTGAAACACTCAGAGGAACAAAAAGAGCTGATAGAGGAATTACAAAGTCTATGCAAGTATTGCTCAACTGCGACTTTGGCCTTATTCCTCATGTCTGCTCTTAAAGGCCCAGTGACCCACAGCCTTGGTGTGAATGGATACAAACTGTAAAGTATGTGTTCTTGACAGAATAACTAGCAGTTACAGCACTTTTCGAAAAAATGAGAAACACAAATACCGCATTACTGTTGTGCTTTGCCTCAACTAAAAAAATTATGTCATTGTTAACTTCCTCATAAAAAAAACCCCAGTGACAATTCTATAAAACATAGTCTTGGTATATATTTATATATTAATAGGATTTATATATATAAATATAATATTTAACATATAAACATAACATTTGTCTTAAATGCATGTTTGTTTGTGTATTTAAATATGCATAATAAATATACACGGAGCACACAAAGGACAAATTGTGGTGCAATTAATCGTGATTAATCATGACAGAACTAATATAAATAAATTCTATAATTTTATGACTAGTCTTCAGTAAGCAGAACGAACTGTAATAATGTCAAATTTTGATGATTTGCAATTTTTTTTAAACATTAAAATATAAAATACCAGTTTATTTTAAAATATTTTACAAATATTTCATTTTAACTCGAAATCTCTATCTAATGTTTATCAACACAAGAGTAACATTTGGTTAGTACATGAAAACTTTTTCGATTTTGGGTGAACTATTTCTTTAACAGTGAAACTTTGTGCTACTCCGATGGCCATCTGGCTCCTATCTGCTATGATTGTATTCATGATCGCAGCTTTCCTCAGGAATTTTCTTTGCAAGGGAAATTAAACTAAAACCAAGCAAAAAGTGACGGCGCTCGCGGAGTATGGATGCTTGTGCAGTGACGTAGGGAGCAAACATGTACTGCAGACTGCCAGCCCACGGACAAGACCCCCCCTGACTGTTACCACAGTAACAAACTGTCTGTTCTCAGGGGGCCTGTGCTTTCTATCTAGTAGTCCTGTCATTGCCAGTACTTTTGAATGAGATTCAAAAAGCCATAGACATCCGTGCCAGGAAAAGACATAGTTCAAGGCCTTAACTATTGGGCCGGGACAGAATTTTGATTTCCTGTGTTTGAGCACTTTTCCAGGAAAACAGTTTGAGCTTTTTAGCTGGTTCATTAACAGCCTCCCCCCCGTCTCATAGCTGTTTTGGGATCCGTGTGGAATGCACGTTTGTGGAGGAATAAGAGTTTAGTCAGGGAGAATGTCATAATATGGCATAAAATAGTAAGCACAGCTATTTGCATTAGAGTTGGGTATCAGAGCCAATGGCCTTGCTGTGCTGAACTTACAAAAAAAAAGAGAAAAGACAAGGTCAGTTTGCTTATAAATAGGTATTTTATTGATTTAAACTGCAATCTGTCGTTACAAAAGAAACATTGATGTGAACAGCAGTAGCTGCTAATATAGGACACATTCAACTGTAGCTCTCTCAATGTCAATCCTGTTAACCTTGAATTTCAACTAAAATCTATATAACGACTCTGGATTACAATCCTAAATAGGTTCAAGACTCTTGGAATGTACTGTTAGGCACTTAGCAAGTAGAAGTGGTCCAAAATCTGTAAATAAATAAGGATTTTGAGTCATAACACATCAAAACAACACATACTTGCTGGTTTCAAAACGGGCAAAATAAATACACAGATGCATATTTAACAATTCCCTTTTTTAACCGTCCATTTAGATCAAAAAATGTCCGGACCACTGCAAGGGTCATGAGATTTGTACTATAATGCATTCATTGTCTACGATTTGTTCATACCAAAAGGAGTCTTAATGAGAGGATCCCAGTCTAAACATCAGATTTCTAAAATCACAGGCAGAGGACTGTTATTGTCAAGACAACTCGGTTTACATTCTAGACGGTCGGAGCCAAATAATAAAGGATTATAGAGGCATAAACATCCTGAAACTGCAGTCCAACATTAGGGAGAAAAATAATAAATAAAATGCAAAACAATCCTCTTTGCATTCTCATTTTAAATTAAGTTTCACTTTAAAAATAAATCAAAATGTAGTTACAAAATGTCATTGCAGTATAATATATTAACTGTTGAAACTTAACGAAAAAAAGGTCTTCGCAATCTTACGATTAATACGGAAGATCATAATTTAACATAAAGGAAAATATATTCTATCGTTTCATTATCCAGATAAATACAAACAAAATAAAAAATGCTTACAATCAGCAATAAATACATTTCGATAAGTTAAATAAGCACTGACAAGCAAAACTTTCAGTTTGAAAGTTCTCATTTCCAAACAGAAAATACCAACAATAATTGTAATGATGCAATAATAACTATATTATAACAATAATAGGGGAAATACAATGTTGAATTAATGATAGAACATTTCAACGATCTGTTTGCAACGAAACAATTAGTGGCCACTGAAGTCACATCTTTAGTGGTAACGTGAACAGGAAGGACATCTTCTATCTAACGTAATCCAACAACCAGAACACACTATTTTAGAGCAAGGGATCACATGTTCTAGGGATAATTACCACGGTGACAGCACATTTAGCACCACTAGATGTACAAATATAAGATGGGTTTGATTCTTTTTCTTGAAACCTTTTCTACGCCAGATCTCCGAAAATCAATCTGATTGAGCAAGTAGAAAACAAATTGTTTGATAGGCACTTAAAGTCCCGAGGATCTACCGACGAGGGTCTTCCGCAGGAAAAGTGGCACTTCCAGGTCTGTAAAGCACGTCGTTGCTGTAATATTCAGTAGATTCTTCGAACAAGAAGGTCCTTGAACAATTTAGTTCGAACACTATTTACTAAATCTGGATTTGTTTAATATGTTCCGGTGAGGATTTTTCGAGACCTCAATGTTTAAGTGGGCCTTGAGGGGAACAGTTTGTTGTTTTTGCATTACGTCAGGCATGTTAAAGACGTCTAGGGAGGCTTGGGAATACACTTGAAGGTTGACGCTACAGGGTAGTACACTCTTGACTCAGTGGCTACGAGAACACTGTACTTTAGTCCACTTCTCTGCTGTAAACAAAGCAAGGACAGGAAGGGGATTGCTAGGAGGAAAATTACTTTCTTTCTCGCCAGCTCTCTCTGTGCTTTCTCTCTCATGCCTGAAACCCCCTGAGGGCAGGTTTTTAGTCGTCAGAGATGGAGAGTCTGCTGAAGATGGGGAGGCGACGGCTTGCGTCCAGCACAGGTGACTCGGAGCCGCTCTGGCTGCCCAGGCTGCTCTGGTAACCCTCCTGGTCGGAGAGGGAATCCGGAGGGCTTGGGGGCGACTCGGACATTGGCCTGAAGAAGGAGGGTGTGGTGGGAGAATGAGGCCCGGGCAGATCGGGAACAGTGGTGCCACCTAAACTGGGCGCAAACAAGTTGGCAAGCTCTTGACTGGAGTAAGTGAAGGGGTTGCTGGGCCACTCGTTGATGTCTTCGGCGGAAAATATGGGCGGAGGTGTGACAGAGGTCGGGCTATCCTGGGAGCCACCTGAGCTTGGGAAACCTGCAAAGCTGTAGCTGTGATGAAGGCGGGGGCGCTCCATCTTGTTGAAGGCAGAGAGAGGAGGGGGTCCACGGCGCTCCTCTGCATTGTGGATGAAGTGGCAGCGCGGCCCGTACGGGCAGTAACCGATGCTGTGGAAGGTGCGACAGAGCTCGGTCTTGTACTTGGGGTGGCGGTTTAGACTACGAAGCTCGTGCATCCCATGAGCAAACTGGCACTTGTCACCATATTTACAAATGCCGTTCTCCTCGAAGGGTCTGCAGAGTTCGGTCTTGTAGCGGCTTGAGTTGACCTGGCTGTTTCCGTTGGCACTAATGCACGTGATGTTGCTCGGCCTTAGACGCTCCCCGTTCTCAGAGTAGGACCGGTCACGGAAGCGGTTCTCCTTGTTGTTGCTGCTCCCGTTCATGGAAGCCGAGCCATCCATCTTGAGGCTGTTGATGAATTGGTTCTGCATTGATTTGGAACTGGTAACGGACACAGAGTGGCGGCGCTGGTAGAGTCCCACTGAAGGGGTACCCACCACCTTCCTGTCCAGCAGGGACCCGGTGGGGGTAAAGGGGGTATTGGCACCGGTGGTGGGGACAGACTGTAAATGGGGACTGTTGTAGCTCATCACCTTATTGTTCTGAAAGTGAAGAGGAAAAAAGAAACAATGTCTTAAAAATGTGGCATGAATATGACCTCCTTTGCTCCAGATACCAGTGGGAATTTATTATCTGTCTTCAGGTAAGGTCTATTTCCTGTTTTAAGGCTTAGCTATTTTTTGAAGAGAGAACTAATGACCCTGAACTTTTAACCTAACCAGCAATCTCTTAAAATGTGAAAGGTATATCAAGTCGTAAACGCACAAGACTTGTGTATCATCTCCAGTAACTGCACAAATTGTGTGCGGTACTATGATAATGTGTTGCACAACCTATGACTAAGAAAGTGTTTTCTACACTATTAAAAACACCTCATACATCAGTCTAAGTAAATATAGAGGGGATAGGAACACCATGTGTTATAATAGACAACATATGTGTATGCTGGACAGCACTGGCGATTGTGTTGTATTATATTTTTTGGTATGTCTTGTTCAGTGAGTGTCAGGCAGCTTGAGAAGTTTTATGCCAATAGTTCAACCAAAACTATTTTGTCATTTATTTGCCCTATAAAATTACCAGTTGAACAGTGAGCAATATTCCAGTTCTATCAAGGTCAAATGACAGCACTTTGTGAGGAATTAAAGTCGTTATCGTCTGATAAGGTTTACATCAGTAATGCATAGCTCTCAAAGATGGAGAGTACGTGATAGAGTTTTAAATGAATGACCTTTAAGAGCAACTGCAGAGGGTAAGATTGATAGCAATAATGATGACTCCAGGTTTCTCACACAAAGCTATCAGAAGATTTGAAATATTGCTCACCGGTCATATAAACCATTTCTATGATGTTTTTGAGCCTAAACGTTTTAACGCTACCATCCATGATCATTAAATCAAAATTTTGTTTTCTTTTTGTGTTTTCTGGAAGCAAGGAACACAAAACTGCAGTTGAATAGCTTTGGTGAGTAAACTGTTCTTAAGTATGGGGCAAACCATCCCTTCATCGTCGATTTAATTCATTCTGTCCAGCTGTTTTGAATGCATAAACGCGTCCTGCGTCATCGCCCCTCGATGCGTCCTGCTTAAAACTTCTACGTCACACGCAGGACAACTTCTTGCGTTTGAAACCGCTGCATGTTCACACAATACCATGTTACATTGTTTACAGATACATTTATACGCTCGCAACGCTTGGATTATTTCAAAATATACATGCAAGTAAACTAATATGCCAAATCACGCAAATTGCTTGTTAAATATTACAGTTTGTTACAACATGTTACAACATGTTGCGCGTAATGGGTAAACTCGTTGTTGTAATTCAGACTTGTGGGTTTCCTCCGTGTTGTTTAATCGAATCCAGGGCAAATAATACACAACTTTACGTGACGCAGACGTTTACTGGTGACGCATAAACGCGGATGAATTAAACTATAATAATCGATTCGCTTTCCTTATTCTTTCCTAATCGATTAGCAATCGATATCTGCATATCATGAGAAGCACACGACTAGATAAAAGCGCACAAGCAAGATTCTCGTCCTACTCTTAACACACGCACGCGCACACAAGCCAGAAAAGTTTGACATCGCTGTAGAAAACAGCACTTCAGACAATTCTACATTTTGTGCATTAAGATTATGAGATATTGATCCGTTACTCGCTTGTTTAAACAGTTAAAACGCTTAAATCGACATCCCAAAAATATCAACTACCTTATTCGTCACTTCGTAGTCGAAGAAGGAGGACACAACAGTCGCAGTCATTGTCGAATCGGGGGTTGTTGAAAATACTTGAAAGTTGACAAACAGATGGTTTGTTAAGACACGGTGGGAGTATTCCTGTGTTTGAAGGGTCTTTGATATAGTTCTGCCCCGCAGAGAGCCCCCTCTGTCCTGGCAAAACTTGCGCGCATATCCTTTATAAAAACTCGCGCAGTCTTCCTGACAGCGTGGGCGGGGTTAACTTTCCTGGCCACGCCCCCTCCGCGAGTCTCTAACGTGATGTGTGGCATGCTTTAACTATTGGATTACGAAATTTCATTTCTTCTTATGAATTTAATCAGGGCCCAGAGTTATTCCTGAGCATTTCAATACTAGCTATTACATATAAATAAATATTTGTATTTATATATATATATATATATATATATATAGCGCTATATTAACATTTTATAATTAGCCATAAATGTATCTATATTCATAGATACAAGGTCATATTTTTCTGTCTTATTTTTAAAAAATCAGATGGACTGCATTGATTTTCTATATACTCTCATTCAGTTTTATTTGATTGTATTTATTTAAATTAGACCACCAAATGTGAAGACATTAATAGGTAAAAATGACGTGCAATGAGTAAAAGAGAGGGAGAATAAACTAGAAATGACTGCTCTATATATGCTGCCAGCATATTCTCCTTCACTGTTTCCAGGGTCTTGATCCTATAAAGCCAGGCGCTGGCATATCCGCTGTGCCAGTTTCTGGTTTCCTTTGTGCTGTTTTCTCCAAACATTATCCAAAAATAGTTTCTGCAGATTCAGCTGACCCATGGACTGTGTAAAACCTCCTGTCCTGGATGCTTTGTCAGCTTCAACATCCCTAGCCAAAGACCCTGACCTTCAGTTTCACATTTTTAACAAAAGTTTTACTTGCTTCCAAAGTAATCACAGAAGTGCTTTTCAAAGTCTGTTTCAACTTGGTTTCTGTATCTCAGGCCTGTGACCACCATAGACGAGAGGGAAGAGTTTCACCAATAATCAAAAATGGTCCCTAATATTTGATATTCTTGATATTGCTCTGTTTGTTGTTTCGATGACAAAAGGTTTATAATTGCAAAGTCTGGTAAGCCTCACCAGTCTTAACAGCACTTAAGACTAATGAAATCAAATAAGATATACTATTACTTATTTATAGTGTTTAATGGTGAAAGAGTGTGAGATAAGCTGTAGGTAGTTAATATTTAACAGGTGTTTTACATGGCCAACAGTAATCCGCAAACTACTTTTTGTCAAATTGTGCTCTTTTTTTTAATATGACATAAATCATTTAACCCTATGTGATAAGAAACATTTGCTGTTTTACTAGAAAAAAATTGTAAATTAAATAGTTAAGTTGTTTGGATACCAGTTTCAAAGTATATTTGTGTGTGTTCCACAGAATAAAGAAATCATGCATGAAATTCATGATGCATTCTTTCAAATGAGCAAAAACATGAGCATATTTCTTTAGATTAAAGTGAATAATTCCCCCCAAAATTTAAATGGTGTTATTTTTTAAATCATGTATTTGTGTAATTTTTGTAATTATTTAAATCACTCCCATGTTTTCAATTTAATTTGAGTAGTCAACCCAAAGGATGCAAAAGCACTATTTAAGTAGGGCTGGGTATCGTTTAAAAAATTTTGATACCGATACCTTTTATTTGATCGATATTCATTTTATTGTTGGAAAAAAAGGGGATTTTTATTACAGTTTAAAACACGGAAGAAATACTTTTTGTAGTAGCCTATTATATACATTCTACTGAACAATAGTAATATATTTCTGCTGCCATGTCCAATCCGAACTTTTATTTTGAAGGCTTGCCATGAATACCTTTACAGTTCTGTGTGTTCATGTTATGACGATCGATTTACTCAAATGAAACGTTCAAATGCTCGTGAAGTAACCCTCGGAGCAGTTCTGGAGATTCATGTAACGTTAGCCTACTGATTTATGTCCTCATTTAGACATTGAGACGCAAGACGTTAAGGAAGTGTCACGCGCAGGTCAGTGTGCTAGTAAACAAAACCGCGCATTACATTATCACAGAGACATGCACAATTCATATCTTTTGCGTTAAAATATTGACAAATACTATTGAAAGCGGGAATGTAAATTATATATATATATAACATAAGGCTATTTTACACACTTCTGGTCAAACACACTGGCTAGTGCTGCTTTCTTATTGGCTCACTGACGCTGATGAGATTAACCCCTTCAGGTATCGAAATTCGGTAATGTTACCGAACGACAAGACGCTTTTTGATACTCGATTGTATGGAGGACGTACATTTAGGTATCAAAAAATATGAAGAATGAAACTCTTTACTGGAGGCAAATATTTAAAACGGCAAACCATTTATACTTCAAGGTTGTGTTAGAAAAATGATATGGGCTTCATCTTGAGAGCCATGTTTTCTCTGTCCTACATCTGGGAAGGCCTATCTTCAGGTATTCTCAATTCAAGAGATTCAAGAGTAATGGGTTTATTTTGGATTTCTAAAAAGTTTATTCACGGGAAAAAAATAAAAAAATCCCTCCGCTAAAGGCCTTGAAAACCATAATCTTTGCTCGATCGACTCCCTCAAATTACCCAATATCTCATGTGTTGTTTTTGATGCATTTTCACGTCAATAAAATTATGTGTTCTGGATGTGACTAAATTTACAGAACGAAAGGTCATTCTTGAGCAAAACTGCCAACAAACTCAGACCTGAACGGCCAAGTCAAATTAATTTTTGTTTGTCTTTTGGGTGGGTGACCGCAGGGACTAGTCCTCTTATAGCCCCGCTTGTGACCATAGGTCATGTTTTGCTTCCTATTCCGTTTATGACATTAACTCCGAGATTAATTGCTGAAATTATTCAGTGAAGTCAGCGGAATGTGAGTCAGATATGATTGTTCCTGTGAGAGCAGGATTTTGCAATGGAAAATAAAACCAAAAGCAAGGTGGTGACATTCCCTGGCTCCAGGTCTGGATGTGATTAGCCTGTAATGCACAACATATGGGATCAAGACAAGAAAAGAGATTGACTGATCCTTTGCACAGACGTACTCAAATGTAAAGATGCACACGTTTCCATCTCCCCTGCCTCCTAAGTGTAAAAGGTGTCAGAGGAAATGGAAAGGAACAGAACAGAACAGCAAGGTTTGTGGCGCCTGAGTGTCGTTTAGAGATGTTGCGGTTTAGCTGTGGAACTCCATGATGCATTCTGACATGAAAATGCCTGTTTCAGGTTAGGGCCTTATTTCTGAGCTGTGTGCTAATGCGAAGCAGCTTTTATATTGAAACTCTGTGAGAAAGGACTTTCGCTTATGTTTATGCATTGATATGAAACCGGAGAACTTGTCCCCAGGCGGCTGTCGCTTATAGCCTATGCTTATTATGATCGGCTGTGTCCTTATTTACCTCAGTGTGGGCATTTGGGGCCACGGCCTTGGAGATGACCTGAAATCACACCAACATGATACTGATTCCCTGCATCCTCGGACTGATCCCATTAGGCCGGATACACACGTGACTCATGCCTAAAAATGTGTAGAAGCACCAAACTTACGCCTGTCCTTACTCATAGCGAGTCACTCAAAAACCCAGTTGATATATATATGATCAGAATCATTTCCCTCTGCTTTTAACGAAGGCAGTACAATGAGTTCATCATCAACGTCATGACAGCTCTATCCGGATGATGCACATGTTGTATTTTTGCATGCTGGTGAACTGTTATACCAGGAATTTATCATTTGATGCTTATTCTTAACAGATTTCTCTGCTCAAGTCAGAGTTCATATTTGCAGTGAATTTATTATTGTTAATTCTAAAAGCCTTTTGAATTAACTATATTTTGGTTCAGGTGGATTCATGTAATCTGCAGTTTGTCTTTGTTTTTTTTCAATTCCATATGTGGAATTGTGTTCCACACAATTAGTAGTGTTAATAGTGTTGTTGCTGTCCAAGAGTTTGCCCTCTATGTGACGATATATGTTGTAGAGGAAGCTGAAATTGAGCTCTCCGTGTTAGATAGACTGCTGCTGGTGATAAACATATATAAAATAACTACTATATGTAACATATATGTAGGTGGAGCTGGGGAAGGTGGAGGGTTTCTGAAGCAAGCTGCAAATGCTAAGTGTTTAAATGTTTAGCAGTAGCTCATTAGCTGCTGATGTGAAGAGAAAGCAGTCAGCTGTGCCTTGTGCATAATAATGTGATTATATCAGACTACTTTACAACCCATCACTCTGCGCCATCTAGAGTGTCATGATAGAAATTTTTTTGCTAATTTACGTGGCTAATGACAAACACAACCACATTTTTAAGAGTCATTCAAAATAAATAAATAAAACAATTATATATATATATATATATATATAATACTTAATGTAATGTTGCTTTAAATTGTTTTTGTTTTTCCCCCAAAGATGTAAAAGGTTTTCTGTTTAAATTAATTGCAACTTTGTTTTTGTTTTTCTAAGCCAAACATGTATATCACGCATTTTCCTCTGATTTACAAAATTTACCCACTAAAATGTCATTCACTGTAACAATCTTGTCAGGCATATTACAATTTTATTAAGTTTTTAAGTTTTTTTTTTTTTTACTTTTAAAACTGAATAAAATTTGTTGGAATTTTTACGTAAAAATTGAATGATAATGTAATATTGGGGTTGTTTGTGCCATGATCTAATGTTTGTTAATGCAAATAAATTCATAGTAATAGGAAGCCTCCTAGTTCAATGGGTTAAAATCCCCTGTAACATGGCAAAACATGCTGTGACTATTGCTTTTATTATATTTTGCTGCTTTTATATTAACATGATTTGAATCAAAACATACGGTACCCTTTCATTTTGCTCACATTTTCTTACTTTAGCTATATAGCTAAAATGCTGTAATTTAAGGGGGACTTTCTGCCATTTCTATCCTGCATGGCAGGAACTGTAGTTTGCCCCAGACTGATGATGTGTTTTGTTATGTTGGTTTAATTCTCAGCGGTGATTTTTTTTTTATGCCAGAATGTTGCAACATGTTGCCTCTCATTGCTGTTATGTTATTGTAGACATTCCCATGTATGATAAAGGGGGAATGACAGAGACAGCAAAAGAGAAAAAATCAAGGGGAAAAGGGAGTGCTGTGATTTATTTTGGTTCACACACTGCGGTATGTTATTTCACAAGAGGCCCTTGGCTAGATAAGGGCTTTGTGTTTTAAAATATGATTGATCGTGGAATTCTGCTGATTCTAATGCAGAGCTTACGACTGTTACGCTCATATATTTTCTCTGCCTTCATTTTATGTAACACAGCAAGGAGATAAAAGACACCATTTCACAAGAAAACCTAGCTCGTTGTCGTACACAACATTCTTATACAA
This sequence comes from Enteromius fasciolatus, assembly GCA_032361145.1. Lineage (NCBI taxonomy): Eukaryota > Metazoa > Chordata > Actinopteri > Cypriniformes > Cyprinidae > Enteromius > Enteromius fasciolatus. The sequence continues at coordinate 4,166,051 of JAUMHR010000079.1, forward strand.
ATCAAGGGCCAAAACTGTTGTGTCTAGAGACCCCACAACATCTGGGAGGTTTAAGGAACTGGAACAGATACACAGACACATCTGGTGTGGTTTGTGTAGGCCAGAAATGTTTGTTAAAGCTAGTAGAAATCAGGCATGTGTGATAAACAAAAAGACACTGTACGGCGCAAAGGTTAGGTCAACAACCATTTTTGGTCATTTTACCAAAATCAAAAGTCAGGGATGAAAATTCTGTGATCATTTACTCACCCTCATATATTTCCAAACCTGCATGACCTTCTTTCTTCTATGTATCACCAAAAAATGTATATATTTTGAGAAATGTGTCAAAAACCATGTTTGACTCTTTCATTGTATAATTATACAATAGTATTTTAGTGAACCAATAAATCCAAAAAGCACCTGAAAAGTAGTATTTGAGCCTCTGTTTGTCCTTGGAATACGACTTAAATCTTCGTTAAACATTCCAAGATTTTATATCACTAAACAAGAGTCTCAGACGAACTCATTGACACCCAGGCCAAAGCCGAGGGCTGTTTCACTGCAAAGTCATTAATCTGTGTTTGATTATTCCTTTAAACAACAAAGCACAAGGGAAGAATCAGAGACAGCCCGAGATGTAGCTGAAAATGGATGAGGACAACAGTAGTTAATTCGTAAGCAGTGAAAGTTAGAGTGGAAGGAGGTACTGTCACGCTGCTGGAATGTAGTGGGGGCGCTCGCCGGTGTGACTAAACCATTTCTCACAGATGTAATCTTGACTTCGGTGTTAACTTGGTGATGGAGACACAAGATGTAGGTGTTTTTCGGTTTGATACTCCAGCTACATTTTTTTACTATGTGACTAAAACATTCATGGGTGATGAATTGTGGCCTGAAATGACCCTTCTACAGAGCTCGACACAGAGTGTTCCTGTTCTGAATCCATGAATATTATCTTATATATATTATTGACATTATGTTTGAGCGTCGATAAAACACTCCATATAGAAAATGCTGGTGTATTTACTACACCCTCATGTTGTTTCTTTTTTATGTGAACTGAAATCACAACAGTTCACATTAGACCCGTCTATAACAGCGGTTCTCAATCCCAGTCCTAACTCTCTACTCCCCGAGCAGGGGAAGTCCGTTCACTTCGGAAGATTCATTCACGGGTTCACGCTCTGAAATTGCATCTGTGTAGATGAAATGTTGAAAAAAGTGGTTATTTTTATTTTCTTCGCGTTCAATAAGTGCTATCGTCACTTTTGGTGGTGTCTTTCATACTTTTCTGGACCTTGACAGTGTTCCTTTACGTGGCAGTCAATGGGAATTGCTGAACTTTGTTTGTAGTGACAGAACTTGCGACCATAGTTGGCTAATATTTCCTCTGGGAAGAGCAACCCAGGTCAGTCAGGTTCATTACCAAATTATTCAGACAGCTACTGTTAAGTGGATCAACTGCTTTATTTAAAAGATCTGACTCAAGTGAACCATTCAGTCTTGAGTTAGAGCATTGCGTCTTCTCTAGTGAACGCTCTTGCAGGTTTGGAAAGATGAATTTCATTTTTGGATGAATTAACACCATTACTGTAATCCTACTGGAAGACTGATCCAGAACCTAATGTAACATGCCATGTTGTTCTGTGTGATGAAGGGTAGTCATGTGCAAATGAAAGCCCTCTAACTCAGCCAAAAGGGGATGTGGTGTGTCTAAAGCATTGCGTGAACAGAATCATAAAATCTTCAGACATCCAGGGCAGGCAAAACCACAGGATCACGAAATGTATTGCATTTAAGATCTGTTCTGTTTGTGGAACATGTTTTGCATTTAGCTATTGAGCGTTTTAGTGAGAAAATGTCTCACAGGTGAACATATGCAAATTCAGACTATGTAATGCTAGTAAAGTGTCTGAACGTCTTGTATCTGAACACTACAGTATGTTCTGGCTGATAAACAATGACACATAGCAGTAAGAAAGCAGTACAGTTTTGTTACCTTTAGATCCTGAAGTGATCAAGGAAGCTTCACAGGAAGCTAAAAACTCTGAATGCTACAAATTTAAGGAAAGAATTATGCACAATACAGGTCAAACGAACAAAACCAGTGACCACAGAATGTCCACAGCATTTTTGTACACAGCTATCAGTATTTTGTGGCTCCATTTGAAGACTATGTGGTAAAATTGAGCATTCTGGGTTATTTTCCACCATGGATAATAGCATAAAAGTTAAAGGGTTAGTTCACCCAAAAATGAAAATGGTCATCAATTATTCAATTAAAGATATTTCTGTCCCTCAATTTATAGTCCATTCTACTAAAACTTTAAATTACATAATGTCATTTTAAAAGTAATTTATATGAACTGACAAATGTAATCCAAGCCTTGCTTGCTTTATATGATAATCACACATAAACAATGATCAAGACAAATATTGTGTGTCAAATATAGTAACAGAACACTTGACCTTGCACATCAATCAAAAGCGCATGAGCTGTATGGATTGCTTTACAACAACATGGCATATTTTTTATTTATTTCTTTTTATAAAATAACCCTTTAACTGAATAAATCAAATGAAACAGACAGGAATTCTTGAAATAACCCAGATTTTGTACTTGTTAACTTGTTTATGAGTATACATAAAAATAAGTTTTAGTGCCACCTTAAAAAAACGATGAGATTTAAGTCGCAATATTTTGAGAATAAAGTTGAAATTACAAAAAAAAAGGTCAATATGTTTCAAGAAAAAAGTTTAAATACTATGAGAATAAAGTTGAAATGTTAGGAGAAAAGAGGCAAAATGTTACGAGAATAAAATTTAAATATTACACGAATAAAGTCGAAATATCATGAGAATAAAGTTGAAATAATATGAGAATAGAGTTGAAATGTTACAAAATTAAAGTCGATATGTTTCGAGAATACATATGATATCATTTCTGCTAATAATCCCACATAAAGACCTATTAAAAATGATTAAATAAGAGAGCTGCAGTACCCCCAAAGGAATGTCAACTGAGTGTGTGAGCTGATGTTAAGATTCTCCCAGTGCTCTCAATCCGGGCCAATTGCATGTCCACTATACTAAATATCATAACTTTAATTTCCACCTTTTAAATTCTTGAAACATTTCAACTTTATTATATATTCAACATATTTTTACTTTATTCTCTAAATATTTTGACTTTATTCTCTAAATATTACGGCTTTGATCTTGTAGTTTTAGATTAAAATTTTTTTAAGGTGGCTCTAAAATGTAGTCATAATAAAAATTACATTGTTTGATGTTACACTACTTACAGAAGCTCTGATTATGAATATTTTATCATTAATCACTTACTTCCATGTTGTTCCAAACCCGTAATAGCTTCAGAACACAATTTAAGGTATTCTGGATAAAAACCAGGAAGCTTGTGAGTGTCCCATTGACTGCCAAGTAACACTGAACACTGTCAAGGTATTTTTGTTTTCTTTCCACACAAAAAAATAGTCTTATAGCTTCATAACATTACAGTTGAACCACTGATGGACTATTTTTGACGATGACGATGGACCTTGACAGTGTAATTTACTTGGCAGTCAACGGGACAGTCCAAAACATCTTAAATTGTGTCTTAAAGATAAACAAAGCTTTTACAGGTTTGTAACAACATGGGGGGAAGTAATAAATAATACAGAGTAACCAGGAAGCAACCAAACAGCTCAAGTCAGTCACAGCCCCTAACAAACAAATTGCTAAACAAAACAAAAAAACTACTCAAAACACCAAGAAACTTAACTTAGCAAGTAACTCTGATCAGTGCAGGTTAAATGTACAGTATCTAGCACTCTGCCATCCTGATTTGCAAAGTTACATTTCGTCGTATCCTCAGGGCCTTTCCCATTGCAGTATCAACTGACAGAACCTATGCATTTGGGTCACTGTCTCTTTCCAGGGGATGGTTTTGTGGTATTTGCATTTGTGATATAACAATCACCATTGTTTAGCTGCAGCTCCCGTCACTGTCCAGAGGGTGAAACGAGAGGTGAAATCCACACGTGAGGTGGCGGACCGTCTATGATACTCTTCTGTAGTAGGAAAAGGTGGAGGTTTGCTGGGCCTCGGGCTGCAGCCGGACTCCACGAGATCTAGTATTTCACCTCACATGAAAGAGAAGCCTCTCTTTGTGACTGGGATATTATCCCTATTTATTCCCATTCCTGAAACCCAACCTTTACAGGACAAGAGCAGCAAGATAAAGCTAGACAATGAATGACGCAGATTTGTCCTTTCTCTTGGTCTTGATCTGCCCCCTTCGACTCTTTTTAGGATGTTTAAATTAGCAGATTTGATCTGTTGTATAACAGTGACGTAAGGGCTAACTTTTATAACTTTGTAATGTGTAAGTTTAAGCTAACCTAAAACCTAGTCAATTCTAGCTGTGTAGGTTGGATTCTTATAAGTGACCACATAAACTAAACTGTATAAACGTCAGTTCTGAAAATGAAATGTGATCTATGAGCTTTATGCAGTGCTTGCCATCATAAAGACTTATTGTCTTCCTCACAGTCCTCATACACAATTCAATATGGTGTCTACCATGACTATAGGGTTTGTGTTAGCGTTTTGCTAAGCTAATAGTGAGATAGACTACCTAGATAGAATATTTCTAATTTACACTAGAAAAAAAACATTTGTATGTAAATTATATATTTAAAAAAAAAAGTGTAGTTATTTACAGTTCATTAAAGGGTACATTTTTTCTCAGCAAAAACTTCATTCTGCCATTGAAACTCAAAAAACGTACTAACCCTGAAAGTGTGTTTTTGTTCAGTGAAAATATTTACATAATTTACCACTGTAGCCTTGGGCAGTACATAATATTAGTTATGTCCGCTCCAAAAGTAATGGCCTGGTCATGTGTCCTGCTGTATATGGGAAGCCATTCATTCATTATTAATGGATCCAAGCATGGTCAGAAAGCAATAATCTGGATGCCTGTGTGAGGCTGGCTCCAAAGATTGAACCTAAGGTGTGTCTAAAGAAATATTCTGGGTTCAGTTAAGCTAAATCAATAGTATTTGTGGTGAAATGTTGATAATCAAAAAAAAAAAAAAAAAAAGATTACAGAATCACAGAAGTGAACAGGGAATATTATTATATATCAGAGGATTTAAAAGCTAAAATGTAAATTTTAGTTTATTAAAATGTCAATTAGTAGCCTTTGACCTCCATAATACTAAATAGAAGTCAATGGCTACCAACAATCTCAGGACAGAATTTTCATTTTTGCTTAATCTGTTTTTTATCCCGGAATATTCTTTTAAATTCTTTCTACAGTAGGTAGGCGGCACTCTATTTGGAGCGAGCTGATGTGTGAAACACATGAATTATCACTGATTGTTTTGATTCCCTGGGGGATCATGAGGGAATTTCCCAGCATGCTCTGTCTTACTTTTTGGCAGCCTATGTCCCCACTACCACACCACTAAGACGGTGAACCTTGCACCGTTGAACGGCTGCCAAATTCAACAATGTGTGGTTTTGCAATGCCTCCATCACCCTGATAAACCACACCTAACGTAACATCTACATTTACGCCGAAAGTTATTTGTTTACTACTGTATGTCAGCTATGAAGAACCTCAGCACCGCTTAGCTAGTTATCGCTACAGTTTACTTTAACGCCACTGTTGCAAATAACAAAAGAAGCTGCTTATCTTTCTGGCCTGTATTCAAAAAGCCTGTGCTGGCACAAGGTCATTGCCGCCGATGACCTAAGCTCAGTCTTCCTGCGGTTTGCACATAACCTGAGGCAAGATGATGTCATTTTGATCTATTTGAAGTGTCTGAGGGATGACACGAGTCAAAGCCTCACAGGAAACAGGTAAAGCTAGTCATGTGTTCATGCTGTAGACTTTTCTCATTCCTGTACAATTTTTGTGCTTGTTGTCTGTTGCTCTGTTCTCGCAGAGACACATGACACATCGCCAGACACGTTCACGAGCTGATAAGAGCTCAAAAGCAATCAAACTTTATGGTTATAACATCTATTCAAGATAAAACACACACTGAGCTTTGAGCAAGTCAGACAGCGGCTGTGGAATTGGATCGGTCGCACACACAAAGAGCTGCACGTGGTTGCTGTGTAAAGCTGGAGGGTGTGGGACAGTCGCGGGAGAACTGGGTCACTATATTGGGACTTTGTTGTTTCTTCAATACACAGAGCACCTGTCTTACCTGCCGAGCTGGTGGCAGTGTCAGATTCACCTGGTTTTCTGCCTGAATTTCTCAGAACCGGAGGAAACGTTCCCTCTGTGAACACATCACTCTATTTACCCACAAACTGTGTGTCTTCTGTGCTCCGGTACGTTTTATTTCTCACCAGTGTGCGTAGTTAAAAATTGGATAACAGAATTCTCTGTATTTCAGGGTATTTTGTGATTGGGTTCTGTCATGTTTGAGATAAGAACAAACTAATCAATCTATCCAAATAGAGGAGGGGAAGCGCTGGCCAATGCGAGCCACAGGTGAGGGCAAAGACAGTCACTGCCCAGAGAGTCCACAGAGCAAACACATGTTAAGTAGACCAGGGTTCACAAGGGAAGGAGAAAAGCAGGACAAACCGCAATGTCTGCCATGCCGTTTAACAAATCTATTTTTTTCCTTTTACGTTTATCAGTAGTTCACAGAAACACAACCATACTAGTGAATGCAGAGCTAAAGAGACACAAATAGATAATTATTTCTAAACTTGACACATGACAAAGGGGAAATATTATATACTATAATTCTACAAAATATAAATTAGCTGTAGATTTTTCAGTGATCAACATTTAGCTCTCTAACCTTCTATAGATGAGCATAACATTTATAACTATGTTAGATATGTTTGTTATTTTTGATCTGAAAAACATTCCCCATAATAAATGGGGAACAGCCTAACAAGGTGAAACTTTAAGAGTGGGACAAGCAGGAGGTATGAGAGGTAACATTTACCTCCATTTGTACAGTGATATTCAAGCAGTGGGGAGGGGAGAAATCACTTCTTGAAAATAATCTAAGTGGACTTGCGAAGAAGTACATCCTAATGGTGGAAAATGGGTTTAAGGACATTGTAAATAAAAATTGTACAAAAAATTAATATTTACACATGATCTGTATGTATGAGTAGATTAAGTTTAGCTTGGTCCATAACATAATTTAAAAGTATCTTGAGGTTTTTATAACTTCTAGTGGAAGTTGATTACTTTGCAGTTTTCACATTTAACACTGCTCATACTTTACAATAAAAATGCATTGCTAACCCCACTTAAAAATTGCTGGTGTGATACGTGCCTTTACCCGAGGTTAAAAGTGAGTTTTAAAATAATGAGGTTTGGTGTAGTGTGAAAAAAAGAAAATAAGTCAGTCACTGTTTCACAAAAGGATCTTAGTGGTGAAAAAAGGTTCTACAGATTATAAAAAGGTAAGAAAGAGATGGTTTTTAAAGAACCTTTGACTAAATGGTTCTTCTATGGCATCGCTGTGAAGAACCTTTTGAAGCACCTTTATTTTTAAGAGTGTAAGTAACTGCAAACCAAGCTACCGAATCTCATTTTTATGAATTGCTGAATTTTGAAAAGTAAAGAAGTATGTGTTGTAGTTTCAGCATTGCCACAAGACGTGCTATCACAGTCATTAGCATGAACTGTGTTGTGTGGTAGGTTATCTATATTTGGTCAACCACTGGTATAGCAGAGTAATTATTTTGCAGAGTAAGTTTGTAGAAATTTGTTATTGTGGTAGCACATTCACGCCAAGCTAACTGAGAATCAACACATCTGTTTCAAAGGTAACTCTATCACCTCCCTTAAGTTTCTACCTCAACACAAAAACATAGTATATAGTAGATATGTACAATGTAAGTGTGCACTTGCAATGCATTGCCCAGACAATTAGGTCCGCGTGTGCGTACGTGCACAGGATGTGTTTCTGACCTTCAGTAGCTTGCCGTCTGTGAATGTTAGCCAGTGTTAATCAGTAACCCTTCTGACCTAACCTATGTACTGACCTCTCTTCAGAGTTTGACCTAGAAAAGGCCTGAAAGGAATTATGGAGCGCAAACACACACCCTTAAAAGAGATTAATCATGATCCCTTTTGTTTGTACGTGGAGGCCTCATGGCCGCATTACCAATAGCTAATTTAAAAGCTATTGTTACATAACGTAATTCAAAACCTAATAAATCCTATGAAATTATACTATGCACCAAAGAAATAGCACTCGTCATGTAGGAGACTTGCTGGCTTCAGTGTTAGCATGTTGCTAAGCTAACGTTGGGATAATCTATGATGTTTTGTGGTTTTGAATGGAATATATTGTATCAACTTGCCGTTTCATAGTTTTTGCAAATGCGTTCATGGATGGGATCAGAGTTTGACCCGGAACAGACATTGATTCCCTTTATTTGTAACTTTTGCTACCGCTACCTTGGTAAAAATAGCGGTTATATGAAAGACCAGACAGAAGAATGCATGCATGCTATGTGTTGTTTACATCCGTACTGCTTTCTTGACACTGACATCAAATCAGACAATAGTTCTTTTATAAATGTTTACTTGGCAAAAAATGGTAAATGTCACAGTAGCCTAAAATTCCCATGTTTTTCGTTTTGATTACCGTCGCTTGTTTGTAGCCCTAAACAACCATGCAGGCCAAAATGTTAACATTAATGGGATTAATGGGATGCTGGAATGAATTCAGCTGGGCATTCATAAAATGGAGCTGTCAAATATGAACTGAACTTTTCTTTCTGCCCAGTAACCCTCAACACAGCAGTATTGTCACTTTGAGGGTTTGTCTTAGTAATTGATTTGCGTTTTTATCTGCCTGCTGAATTGTCAAAAACATGCACTCTCTTGTAGGTTTGATAAGACAGATTCTGCCAAAAACATCCACTTTAATGTAGACATGGGATTGGCTTCTTGGCAGTGGCAATGAGAAATGTCTTCGAAAATCAAGCTTAGTGGAGCAAGAATGCTTGCTTTGAGCATGTTACAGCATTCTGCCTGTCCACAAACCGCAGGATAAGGATTTATTGCCAAGTGCCCTCTCTGAAATAGTTGTTGAACCCACCGCATAGAATCACCCCAGAAATTATAATGAAATCACAGACATTAAGCACCGTGACGGATTACAAAAGCAGCATGACTTTGGAAGTTTCTTTAGGACTTTTGGACAAGCACCAGTAGTTGAGTAGATGTCAACTAGCACTCCAAAAAAACGTTATTTTTTAACTTGGAAAATTTGAACGCAGGTTACTCTCTCCATTTCATCCACCTTGTAACAATCAACACAGGTAAACACAGTATTTAAAAAGAAATGAGATCCGGCGTGTAAGTAGGTAGTCATTTAACAGTTCCAAACATTCATCAGCAGATGTCATTTCCGATAATCAAGTCTGAGAATGAATCAACCAACCGTTGACAGGGGGAAGTTTCCCGTAACCTTAAGAACACTCGAAAACCAAGGCTAGCAGACAAACATGCAATCTCCAAACGCAACTGTTCTCCCTGGCTCGAGCCTACTTCGCTCCAGATGCTGTATTCCCACCCCCACATAGAAGAGGGGAGTTGTGTTTTCCGATGGCTTCCACATGTTGAGAGGAGACATGGCTGAATGATTCGCCTCCATCCAGGGACTCATCAGAGAAGAATATTATGTGCCAGGGGTGACGGTTAACAAGTGGGAATTGATCTTTGTTCTCCCAGACACCAAGCTATGGTTTCCTCTCTCCCACCTCGTTTCCCCTCACCAATAAGCTCTTGAAGACTGTTTATAGTTTCAAATCAATGACAAAAGATCCATGTACTTAAGGTTCTTGCATGCAACCCAAACATTCTTTGCCCATATAACAACTTAGGGCAGATGATTTTAGCCTGTCATGCAAGCTCTCAACTGAGTTCGTAACTTTTTTCTGGTTGGGAGAATCATGTGATGCTGGTCAGCATACAACCTGATCATTTTAAACATGTTGAGAAATTTGAGATTCATGTTTTCAACAGGTACAAATAGCAGGCCGTTTGGTTGTATCCTATACCGCTCTACAACAAAGACTGCCAACTTGCTCCTGGAAGTCTACCATCCTGCATAGTTTAGATCCAGCGTTAATCAAAATCATCTAATCAAGGTGTTCAGGATTACTTGAAAATAGCAGGCAGATGGGTAGGCGTCTGGAGTATGACTGGCTACCCCTGCTCTAAGGTTATCAAATTTGTTTCTTGTTCGAGGGGTTGGAAACTTTATTGTTGTAACAAACAACCCAAAATGAACATTTTGTCATTAAGCGCGTACCCCGTTTCGTCACAAAACTATCAGTGGTTCAATCTGTATTTTATGAAGTGACAAGAATACTTTTTTCAAATCAAAAAATAAAAACATGTAGAAAACGTATCCTTGGTGTTGCGACTGACACAGAAGCGGGTACGCAGTTTGCATCTATCAAGGGAAGAAAATATGCAAAAATTCATCTTGTCTTTGTGCTGCAACCATTTTCCAAATCGCTTGGACTATGTTGGGTCACAAGGATGCTGGAGTGAAAATCCAAGCCAACATTGGGCTTGAACTGAAGACCTTGCTGTGAATTATGCTGGGGTCCTGCTAGTGGTTGGGTGAACAGTTATTCCTTTCTCAAATGCACAACATCGGTTGAGCCAATGCTGCTTTCAAAAGATGTGAATAGAAAAGGGAGTTTTTAAAGGAAGTTTAGGCACAGGTTTCAGTAACCTTCAACAACATGAGAAAAAAAAAATCCCACAATGCTCTTTGTACCCTGTCCAAAGAGCAAAGAACCCTGCCAAGGGTTGCATCTGCAACCTCATTCAACATTTCTTAGTACTTACACATACTCATGCACGCATGTTATAACAAAATCTTTAAGTCATCTATCGCTTGTAAACAATTATTTTTGGGCCTCAATTCAGTAACTTCAGGGAGATTCCCAGAATACTCTCTGATCCCTCTTCAGTCAGCTGCAAGCTTGCTAAATTGTTAATAATAAATTGTAAATGCGCACAAAACATATACACACATAGCAAAATTCTTAAAGGGAGTCATCTGTTTTAAACCATTTGTGTTTATTGAAATGACCACACTGTATATGATCTTCCGTAGATAATAGTGTAGCACAGTGCTCTACTGTACTGTAATCTTGAGTGTTACAGCAGACAGGGTTTATGTAACTCATTTTATTCTCAGGGTTCAAAAAAAAATTCCTAGTAGAGGGTGTGGCCCCACATGAATTAATTCAGTGTTTGTTGGCTCCTAACAGTGAATAACAGGGTTTAATTATATGTACGCATTCAATTATATATTATATATTCAGCCCCTCTATCTATCTATCTATCTATCTATCTATCTATCTATCTATCAACACACACACACACACACACACACATATTTACACAAATGCACACACAAAAACATACATGCATATATATATATGATCATTAAATAAATTATTAAATGGTCCTGGTACTACAATATGTGTACAATTTAGAAAATAAAATCGTGATTACTTACTTGCCTTGTTTAAGAAAGGACGTTGATGTTACCTCTTTTTTGGCCAAGATTTTGAAGAAAAAATTAAACTTTTTTTTTAGGTCACGTACAACATAGAGATGTTTTAGCACTGCTAAAAAGTATGTTATTACAGTTAATATTCAAAATATTTTTATAATACCACAGTGAACTGCATATGGAGAATATAATAGTGCATATCGACTAATAATTATTTGTCAGAAGTGTGATGTTGTTAATGGCTGGGTACACATTCAAGAAGAGGGACAGGCCAAAATGACTAAAATAAATGTAAAATCATCAATCACCATTAATTTGATGTGTTTTTAACTACCTACTTTTAATGCTTGATTGATGTTGTATTGATAGTAGTTTATGTAGCATATTTCAAAGTTAAACAATGAGATCTGTGTCTTTGAGAAAGTAATGGGACACCAATTTGTCCCCTATTCATGCTGCCACAATTAAACCGACGCTATCTTTTAAATGCTCATGCTGATTCATAATCAGAAGTTCTTTGATGTGACACACACAGAAGTGACCCCACCTATGTGTGTGTATAATGAGAAAGGAGGAGGGATGTTTGTTTGTATAGAGGAGATGAACTGTGAGAGGTGTGCGTGTGATTGTCAATGTGTGGAGACTCCTAGAGGTTATACATTAGTCTCAAATAGGCCTCAGACGGGGCCTAGAACAAAACACGCTGTTATATAACAACTTCCATAGGAGTGCTTTGCACACACAGCCGCTGGTACACATCAAGATGCCATTCAATTTCCTGTCCCTATTCTTCTTTCTCTCTCTCGCACATGAATTTGATTTGAAAAAGACTAGGTATGTTGTTATTGCTTATTACTTGGTATACCGTTAGGACAAAGTTGGCATGATTTTCAAAGAATTATATCGTCTCCGCTTTGCGTCACTGAATGCTCGGCCTATACAAATGTTTTGGGATGTTTACAACGAGTCTAAGACTTAAAATAGTACATAATAGAGGACTGTAATTGAATAGAGGCCTAAATAAATGGATGAAAGAAAAACAAGACTACAGCACAAACTGTTCCTTGCACGCTAACTACCTGCACAAGTCTAATTGGACTCCACGGTGATGTCTATAATCATGCCTAGTTTCCAATCTTAAATCTATGTTGGCATTTTTATGCATAGTCTACTTCATACAACATACAACCTTCTTCAATCCGAATATTTTCTTATGGGGCTTTGCGTGTGAAGAGGGCTGCTTAGCATTCGCACTGCTGTTGCTCGGTATCAAATTCACTATATGTTTAACCAACAAGCATCTGGACGCTTCACCTGGCTTTGATGCCATGGAAACGTGCCTTGCAGTATATATGTGGTTTTCTGAGCGGTAGGTTTTTTGGTTTTATTAGCAAACTCCAAAGTTGATGTTTCTGGATAGAGTTTTAGTTTAATTTGTTTTGCAAACCTAGGAAAACAGAAAATAACAGGCGGTTGGCAGCCATTTTTGGGCATATTTCCAATTACTTTATTCAAGCTTTCCTCTTTTAAGGAATAATAAATGAACCTCGATTTGTTTTGTGCTTATGTGTAGAAATGCAAGGATAACTGCAGGTGATCATGCCAAAAGAATGCAATAAATAAATAAATAAACACACTTTTGCAATGTTCTGTAATCTGTAATGTTTATAAGGTTCCAGATTTATTTATTGTTTTTAAGATAACTTATACAGAACCTTACAGAACGGGGAGTGTTCCAGGAACGTTCTTTAAACTTTTCAGGCTAACCAACAGTGAATGATCAAAAGTCTGTTTTGGTAGCATTCTGCAATCCAAAGATTCTAGTTTATAACATTCAAAATACACAAGAAGCTAATCCCAAAAGCTAAGTGCTAATCCCATTGGCTAGTGCTTACTTTTCACCATTCATGCTTGCTTTTCAGCAAATGAGCAAACACAGATACTGTTTTTAATATTTCGTAATATTCATATTGACATGAGCAATCGTTGATGTTGATGGAGCCTGTTTAAAAAATAAAAAAAGGTTATTGCCACTTTTTTTCTCAGAATTGTGTGATACAAACTTGCAATTCTGACTTTTCACAACTGGGAGATATAAAATCAGAACCAGTTCTGACTATATACACTATATTACCAAAAGTATTCGCTCACCTGCCTTTACTCATTCTATGAACTGAAGTGCCATCCCATTCCT
>JAUMHR010000079.1:4186782-4198785 GCA_032361145.1 Enteromius fasciolatus
TGATAATGTTCAGTGCTTTGCTACAATCTGTATTGTTAAAAGCGCTATATAAATAAAAGTGACTTGACTTGACTAAAAGAAAATATGTTTTCTTTATTTTTTTAGTGCTGTCAAAGATTAATCATGATTAATCACATCTAAAATAAACGTTATTTCTATGTATATTTATTATGTATATATAAATACACACACATCCAAGAAACACTCTGAAAATATTACATGTGTGCACATTTCTTATTTGTAAAATGTATAATATATATAAATATATTTAATACTGAAATCGAACACACTCATAAATACATGTGTGTGTGTTTATATATCCTACATGATAAATGTACACAGGAAACACATATATTACGTAAACATAAACATTTATTTTGAATGCAATTTATCACAATGAATTATTAGACAGATTTTTTTTTTATGTAAGCTTTATTAACCCTGGTAAATACTACAGGAGACTTTGATTTAAAAAAAAAACTGCTTTTACTGTATTTTTGATCAAATAAATGCTTATCTTTAATAAGCATAAGAGACTCCTTACAAAAAAGAAGTATATATCTGACCAAATCAGAAGTTAATAAGCAGTTAGTGCAGAATGTGAAGCTATAAATCCATACCTGGATGATCACATGTGGCATGTGCAGCGCCAGGCATTGTCCTGGTGCCCAGTCTCTCCTGCCCTCTACTGTCCACACACCAGCAGTGTCCAGTGGTTCCCAGGCACTGCAGGGGTTTGTACTGCCCTTTCTCATCACACTGAGGAATGAAGGACTCCACACTGGGGTACATCCTTAGACTCTCCTGCAGACTTTCTCTGTGCTGCTGGCACATAGTTAAGGGAGGTTCGGGCTTTTCTAGTAGAGAGAGAAAAAAAGAGGACTGTGAACATTACATTACATTTTCAATATCCACTACAAGGCATGATTTGCTTAAAGGGTTAGTTCAGGGTTTAGTTAAAATTCTGTAATTCATTACTTACTCACATGTAGTTTTAAAAACACAAATGAAGATATGATACTCTCTAAAATGATGGACGACGCAACTTGGGGGAGAGGAATGATTGAGTGAATTACGTTATTTTTTGCTTTCTTTGTAGTGTCACAAAACTGAAGTTGAGTTACTGACATCACATCCTGTTTCCTATTTTCCTATTCTGGATCTGGGAACATTTTAGTTATGTTGCTGTCTGTGGAGGGTCCGATGGCTCTCAGATTTCATCTAACATATCTTAGCGTGTGTGGAACAACATGAGGGTGAGGAATTAATAACAGAATTTTCATTTTCATTTTGGGCTGAACTAACCCTTTAAACCAAGTCCTGGAACAAAGAACGTTGTTCCGAAAACTTGTTCTACTTGTTTCAAGTGCGTTCTGAATAAGTAAACAACTCATTGGAGTTTGATTTATGATATGCAGCTGAACATATTATTTTACTTGATTGTTGGACTGTGTCATAAGCAAAGAGAACAGTCTGTTACTGAGCTGACAGGCAGAAAACGTTGTGTGTTGCTTGATAAATGTTGTGGTTTACGTGGTGGTTGGCAGAGGAAGCCGTCGCCCCTGTACTGAGGCCAGCACTGGCAGTGGAAGGAGCCCTGGGTGTTGAAGCAGGAAGCAGACGGATGACAGGGCTGAAGAAAACACTCATCGATATCTGTAAATGAAGAGAATGATGGGCCACCCGTGAAATACAACTCTCGAATATATGCCTTCTTATGATTGAAGGTCCTCATGCATGAAAGTGTTTAATAAATGTCTGTGTTGAATGATCATGATTCATGAACGACCGTAAACTGTGCATGAAATAATTCTTACAGAAATTGTTCAAATGAACTGAGTTTATGTGTGTCTTTTCAAAAATGATCTACACAGACATTGTTAGCCAAAAATGTACTTGTCCATCCAGCACTTCTTTGTTAGTAACAAAACATATAGTAAGTATATTAAAGTGGTCATTTGATGCGATTTTAAACTTTCCTTTCTCTTTGGAGTGTTATAAGCGCATATATAAGGCATATGGTTATCTTTATAGTCATCGTGCTTGGTGTGAATGGGCCGTAAGAGATTCTGTGTTCCAGTACCATTGCTTTGAAGGCCCGTTCACACAAAGCACGATACATATAACTTCAACGATAACCATATTTGCGTCCACACCAGCAAACAATATCGTCTGTTCATTATAAGCTCAAGCATGTCTGCCGCTTTAAATTCTCAAGCGTGTGATAGCAGGATCGATTCTGATTGGTTGTCAATGTTCATTGGCTGGAAAAAAAATAGTTCTGAAAATTATTTTCCAATGATATCGATATCGTCTTCATGTAGCAGATTAATAAAAAGGATGTTAATAATGTTTTAGAATTTTGCTGGTTACTAAATGTCTGTAAAGGAAAGTAGTTGTAAAAAAATATTATAACAGCAAACTCCTGAAAACAAAGACTTATTTTTATTTTAAATAGTTTAAAATAATGTCAGTTTATGCTTTGATTTTTCTTGAATTATAATCAGGACCTCACAAGCACTGGTGGTTTGATTATCACGACTATGATTAACTGATAAAAAAGGCTTCCAGGGCCTAAAAAGGTTTACTGATTTGAAAAAAATAATGATTTCAATCATATATAGTTTAGATTAGGGGTCATCTCACCAAATTCTCACGCATACATTACAATACGCTGAACACTCACCCACACACAAATGCAAATCCAGATCAAACTCATAGCCAGAGTGACAGTTGCAGTGATGGCCACCTGGCATGTTCACACACTCAGAGTGAGGACTGCAGTAACCGAGCCCCTCAGCGCACTCGTCTACATCTGGACCACAGATTCAAAACCCAAGAGAGCCATTCAGATTTTTAACTAAAGGCAGTGATTCAGTAAAAGCATGAGAAGATGACACACAGTCTCTAAAGGAACTCTCAAAGGAGCAGTCATAGCAAGCACTTGGCTTGATGTCAAAATATGACGAACACTGAAATACTTGTACCATAGCAGTTGCGTCCATCCCCCTGGAAGCCCATCACACATTGACAATGGTAATGAGTGCCGTCTCCTGGCAGGCAGAGAGCCATGGGG
Source organism: Enteromius fasciolatus (assembly GCA_032361145.1). NCBI lineage: Eukaryota > Metazoa > Chordata > Actinopteri > Cypriniformes > Cyprinidae > Enteromius > Enteromius fasciolatus. Next base: position 4,189,859 of record JAUMHR010000079.1, read on the forward strand.
TCACAGTTGTGCTTCCCAGTTGTACAGGGGTTCACTTCTACAAGCCCAGGCAGCTCCCCTGATAACATGAAGAATTTCCTCAACGAGATCCAACAATTAATGAAACAACTAGTATCGTAGAATGTTTTGGTTATCAGTGTGTTCTTACCTCCTACAGGTCCTACTTTGTTGGTTATGGCATATCTAAGGGTGGTTCCTTCTGTGAACATGACCATCAGGTGGTCCACATTCACCTGCTGAAAGTCCGGTACGGTCCATGGACTGTGCTCACAGTTACGGAAACTCACGTTCTGCTGTAGCATGTAGGAGAACGTCTCAGATCCACCGTTTTCTGACACCACCACGTACTCTCGCAGTGAAGATGATGTCACACCTGAGCCAGACACGAATCACATTAGCCATGATGCCCAAAGAACACATTAAGAATTAACTCGCTAGCTTTTAAAACGTGCAATACCACTTTTTCACGATAATAGACGTGAATGTGCAGTAAAGAATTATGTGTTTCATTTCATATTATTGGAATAAACGTTTTTTTCAAGTAATCAGAATATCTCACATGGGTTTGGAAATTTGATTGGCTGAGGGGTGTTGATCATTCCATTTATGGAAACCCATTACCAGCATATAAGAAGAAAATATTTTGGTTGATCATAATAATGACACAGACATTCAAATGTATCACTTACTGAGTGATTATTATGAGATCAAATCTGAATTGAGATGTGAAATCTGAAATACTAATAAAAAAAAATACTGTTTATCCCATAATTTCTACATAACAAATTATGACAGTACATCTAGTTTTTAATGTGACATGATTTCACACGATTTTTTTCACATTATCTCAACTTTTTGTGTCATAGTTATGACTGCTTATCTCATAATTTTGACTTTTCCCCCACATAATCAAAATTTAGTATTTCATAATGTTGATTTTATGTCTTGATTATATCTCAAGGCTTAGTATCTCATAATTTCAACTTTATATTATGACTTAGTATCTCATAATTTTGACTTTATCTCAATTTTGACTTATTATATCATAATTTAAACTTTATGTCATAATTTAGTATCTGATTATCTCAAGACATAGTATCATATAATTTCAGCTTTATTTCATGACTAATTATCTCATGATGCGACATTTTCTAATGAGATACTTATGAGTATCTCTTAAATTCAACATTTTACGGCAACATTTAGAATTTAATTCTGTGACATGTTTATATTTATTTATTTATTTATTTGTAGCCCATTTCTCTCTGATGTCACAGTCCATACAGAATGTGTTGAAGATTTCTTGAGTTTTAGTTGAACTTGCAATGTACTTTGTTACTGTTACAGTTCTACTTCCTTTGAAGCTGTATTCTTTGGTGGAGAATACATAGAGAAAGAAACTGTCTAAACCTTATGTTACTCTGTAATGAACAGTGTGAAATAATGTGGAATTAATTTAAAACTACCCCTAGTCATTAACCTCTAATAATAAGATTGTTTACTCGAATTACCTGATTGGTTGTATTGATAGGTCTCTTTAAATGGTAGAATATGGACTTTAGCACCATCAGGAATGCTAGGTAAATCTCCATTGATCCCAATGTCAAAAGTCAAGTGGTTGAATGAATCCAGTCCTTGGGCCTCTTGAATAATGGTAACACGCTGACCTTGTGGGCTGAAGATCAGCTCTGCCTGATGAGAAAACTCAGCACCTAAAGAAAATATGTTCCCCTTCTTTAGATTTCTTCATGATCTGTGTGACTTAAAGTAATGAAGCTTCTTATAAGATTAAACAGTCACACCGATTATGCTGAAGCCATTCAGATGGTTCTGGAGCTCAAGAGCCAACAGCCAGCCAAATGTGGAGACCAGCGGGCTCACAGCCATCAGAGCCCAGCCTGCCTGAGCTGGGACAGGGTTGACGGAGATGTATACGCGACCTTCTCCCACCACAGCAAAGCCATGGATGTCCACATTGTTTAGCTGAACTTTGGTGTCCCCAACAGAAACAAGGCCACCTAGCTTTCCACTTAAAGGCTGAGAAATGCCTGTAAAATCAGATTTACCTCTTATAATTTTTCTGTGAGAAACTGATGTTAAAAGGATGGTTCAAAAAAAAAATCTGTCTTCAATCACTCACCCTAATGTCGTTCCAAACCCTTTGTTCATCTTTAGAATGTGCTTCAGTGCAATTGAACTTGTCGGATGCATCACTGGCTATCTACGGCCAGAAAGCTCTCCGATTTCTCAGATTTAAAAAATCTTAATTTGTGTTCTTAGGATGAACGGTTCTTTCAGGTTTGAAATGGCATAAATAATTAATGACAGAATTTTATTTTTGTGTGAACTATCCCTAGTCTCATAGTCATTAAAAACACTTACCCATAGGTAAACATTGTCTGCCATTGCCATAGTAACCAGAGCGGCAATGACAGCAAGGACCAGTTGGATAATCTGTGCAGTAACCATCATGAGAACAGAATTTCAGATGCAGGCCACACATTTTGGTCACATCATTTGAAGTAGCTTCTTTTAGCGGCTTTTGAACAAGTGAAGCTGGGATGTCAATTTGGGTCTTAGAAGTAGATTTATCTGCAGGCATGTTTGATTCTGCTGAAATGTAGAAATCTCCATCTGTGGTGCTTTGCAAGCTACCAAAACCCATTGAATCAGACTTGAGGATGGCAGGAACTACCTTCTGGAATGGGAACCAGCTGGATCCGATGTGGAAAATCCACAGTCCATTTACTCCGGTGTTCCCTGCCCTGTGAGTTGTGCAAGTAATGCAATTATGTTGTGTTGTATATATCATTATATACAATTGTACATAAATAACTTTACATAAACAATAGATCTATAATACTGCATTTAATAATTAATGTTAACAAACTGAAACATATGTTAACATTGTGTGATTTCAAGACACGGAAAGCTGCTACCTGGTCTCATGACCTAATCTTGGTTTTAGTGAGACACAAAATATGTACCAATAAGTACATATCACTACAGTTTCCCAAAGAAATGTATACTAGAGGTAGTAAATGTGGACACCTTTTATTCCTTTTCACACAAATTGACAGAGTTTCGATTAATAAAGCATAATTTTTGCACAATTACTTGAAGAACATTCTATTATGACTTCAAAACACTATTAATATGCTGGCATATTTGAAAACTGATACTTTTGAATGTTAGTATTACACATATCCAGCTTCATATCTATATGTTTTCAAAGACGGTAGGTTTGTTTGGTAGCTCACAGAGTACAGAGATGTACTTGAGAGGCATGGAGTGCCAGTTTGAATCCTGTTTAACTACAGTTCAACAAAAAAAACGTGTGAAACGTGCAGTAAGGTCTTGTAGTAAAAAAAAAGTGCTCAGAGGTACATGGTTTTATGAGACCAGGTTGGAAAGACAGTTGTAAAGGATACAGCAGTAATAATAATAAAAGTTTAATTCACTTACTTATAGAGGTTCTCGCTGGTCTCATTATTGCCAGAAAAACTGTAAAAGAGCTCTTTGTTGGGAGATGTATCACCTCTATTAAAACCAGCCTGAGGTTTAGCTTGTCTTTTTGACATGTCTGTATGATCGTAACTGATATTTGACATCTTCCACTCATCCTCTGAATACAGGAACAAGGCATATGTGTCTGATTTATTGCCGGCCAGCACCACCTGGAAACTGGTTACCTACATGGTGAACACAGCAGAGCTAATATTCATAATAGCTTTAAAAATCAAAATATTACTTTTATGCAGTGGATAAAATGCAGGATGAAGGAATGAAAAAAATGTTACACAATGTGTAAATGGGAGCTGGAGCGCTTCCTCTTCACAAACCACATTGTCCCATGTGGCGATGACAGCGTGGCTGGATTTAAATGCAGAACCAGTAAAACCTTGCTGCACCATTTCAGAAACTCTGATTAATACGTCTGACGATTCCTCTGCACGATAAAACACAGATCCTTTCCCTCGTCCTGAACTAATGTCTGTCAGGAAAGGTGCAATGACAGAGAAGCTGAGAGGAAATGTGTTTCCTAAATACTGACTCTCTTCAGGTGGAGGCTGAAGGGACAAGAACCCATTTGTGGAAACCTAAGGGAATACATGTCAAGCTTCAGATGCTGCATTCAGGTTGCATTTGTGATTTCATGAATTTTGTTTTATTTAGAACAGAACTAAAACTAATTTAAAATTCATTTTTACATAGAGATTACTGCATGATAAAACATACCAATGGTGAGTTAATGAAGAAATATTTGAAACCAATGGCTTACATAAAGAATGTTGAACTGGACGTCGTAGAACTGAAATGGCTTTTTTGTCTTCAGGGCTTCAGACACTTCATCATCACCATCCTGAAGAACCGAATCTCCTTCAGATAATCCAAAAGGGAAAAATCTGTCCTTCCGAATTGCATTCATGAAACAAACATTTGTAAGAAGCAAAGCAAATGCCCAGCAGCTCTTCATTTCGAGAGGGAGCAGCTTCGATCTGGAGCACTCAAATATAATTGTCCCTGTAGAAGTTCATGAGATGTGACGATGTGGTCACTTCAAATGAAAGGATGCCTTAACCACAATCCACATAGTTGCCAAAACGTCTATGGGAGGGTTTGGGGAGTCGAGTGCAAAGCTTTCAAATGCACAAATGTTCACCATATTTAAATAGAGAATCCTATTAGTACAAATGAACAAATGCTTCAACAAATCTGTATTCGAGATAGTTCCCTTTTGACATTTTAATAACTAGATAACTCTCTTTAGACTATCAGTAGGCTGGTTGGGGTTAGTAGAATAAGTTGACGTGTACTTGCAAAGCTATATTTGTAGTGTAAGATGTCTGGTAGCTACTTGGTTAATATAATGTCTATAGCATGCTATCAAAAATATTTTCTCAAGAAAGAGTTCTCAGAAGTTCAGAATTCTCAACTCCTTTAAGCACGTACAAATCTAGAAGTGTGGAACACTGCAGGATTCTTGGAATCCTTGGAATATGTCATTTAAGACATCACAGAGAAAGCCTAAGTAATGAGCATAAGTATTTTTAATGTATTTTGAACTTCAACTATACATTTTTGGTGCTGGTAAAGGAACACTATTAAATTCAAAGCATTTTCCTGAACATGAAGTTTTATCATATTTTTGTACGGTGGCCGAGAGAGCTCAACGTGCTGCAAACAGAAAAAAACGACAACACATTTTCATCAGTTTAACAACACAGGCGCTGCAAACACATAAACGTGCTGCAAATAGCACGGACCACAACGGAAAGGTTTCAGGGGGACCTCAAAAAGTGGCGAACCCGTCTGAGAGTAACACTAGCTAACATAGCATTAAAATAATGTTTCACAGTTAAGTGTGTAATTCGTCAGATTAGTCTAATAACATCCAAAAGACCATATGTTAAAATAAACACAAAAAACCTTTAGTTCAGCGACAACATCTCTGCTCTGACAAAAAGCCACGGAACAAATAACCAGGTCCCAGATAGCTTTGTCACTTTTCAGGTCCCCCGAAACATTTTCGTGATGTTTGCAGCGCCTCTCTGTTGTTGGTTGTGTTGTGAGAATTTGCAGTTTGCATGTGTTTTTTTCTGTTTGCATGTGTTTTCTGAAGTTTGCAGCGCGTTGAGCTCTATTTTTGGCTTTAGAAAAGGAGCCATTTATGATTAAATGTCTCTGAGCTGCAGAAATGTATTTATAATATAATTCCATTTTTTAATGATTTGTACTGCACTGCAAACATGCAGTACATAGAGTACCAGAGTTTCACAGGGGCTCATTTCTGGTCTCATATAGGACACAATGATCGATTTGTTTCTTACAAACATGCAGCTCTTCACTTCACAATATGTTAACTGATGCAATCGATGCAAATGTTTTTATCAGCTGTTTGGACTCTCATTTTGATGGCACCCATTCACTTCACAGGATCCATTGGTGATGTACTAGTGCTATGAAGTGCTCAAAATCTGTTCTTCTTACTATGAACTAGCTGCTTATTAGCATGCATATTACTATCATATTAACTATTTATTAGTACTTTTAAAGCACATATTAACCCCTGCATGACCATACTTTAGAGCACTTAATCCCTACGCCTAAACTTCAAAAAACCTACCCTCAAAACGCATACAGGTTTGAAAGTACATGAGAGGGACTAAAAGATGACACATTTTGTTATTAAGAGCTTTAAAACAGTTTTAGTTTCTTTTAAGTAATAAAAATGACTTTTCCTGTATTTCTAACACATAGATGAATAATAGTTGAGTAATAATGATACAGTCACTGAAAGACACTCAACATTTTTTCTGTGGGTGTATGCGTTACTGCTCATGAACTGTATGTATATGTAGAGTCCATCACTGGCATCAGTTTTTCTACCAATGTTCTGGTTTCTCTGGAGGAATCTGGATGTTTTGACTGTGGTATGTAAGGTGCAAACAACAGGTCGCTGTTAAGGCTCTTGGCTGTCTGAGGGAGAGATGGTTGAGTTTGTCTATTGAAATGACAAGGTCTTGGCAATGCTGGTACTTGGCTAGGATGAACAGCTTCTCTGTTTTCGTTAAATTCAAATGATTCAGACAGAAATGTTTGACAAAAATCCTTTGTCAGAGTGACCAGAATTAGAGATTTAATGAAGTATCCTTTGTATTAGCATGACAGAGAAAGCCATTAGATTTGTTAACATCACTTGCGATTTGAGGTAAAGAGAAATTAAAAGTGGCCCTAATACTGATCCCTGTGGAACTCCAAGTGATGTGAGGATAAAGTAGATTATTTCCATGATGACACTGAAATTATAAATGATCACTGTCTAAATCAGCACGTGGGCCAACACAAAAGAGCATGTATTTTAAAGATATCCACTTTACTTTTTATCTCTTTAAATATGTTTTATAACATTTTTAGCAGGTGAACCGTTTCGACTAATATTAGTTTTGACATAGCCAAATTGTTCACCTACTCACAGGTTTTGACTTTTCGCTGTTATGTAATGCTAAATTATGCTTGGTCAAACAAATCCCAATATCAACTTCTCTTCTAAAACTTGTCTGTGTCTTGATTATTGTCCACAAGGAGGCGTCACGATGCCGTGCAGATGGTGAACCAAGATTTTATACCTATTATCAAAACTCTATCTAAATTAAATTTCATTTGTAAATGTAATTTGCAAATAAATATAATGTAATGACGTATTATTTAAAGTACTATTTTTAAGTATAAGGTTATATACCATAATGTATTATTTGTCCTCGAGGGTCACTGCCCTGCAAATTTTAGCTCCAAGTTCTAACCAAACACACCTAAACCAACAACTAACTAAGCTGTTCAGGATTCCAACTTGTAAGCTACAGGCAGGTGGGTTTGATCAAGGTTGGAGCAAAACTCTGCAGGACTGTGGCCCTTCAGAACCAGGATTGAGAACCCCTTTAATAGCCTGAATATTTATGAATATTTAACGAATACAGAATTTAGAGATTTATTTTAAGTAGCCTGAAAGGGTAATAAATAAATAAATAGATCCAAATCATGCAAATAAGTCGATCGCATTTTAAGTCTACTTAGATGTGGTGACTCATTAGCTGTTGACATCAGAGCATGCTCTACTGAAACCCCACCTCACTTTCTGCTTACGTTCGATTGGAAAGTTATGGGCTGTGCGTAAAAGTTCGGCTTCACTATAAGTACGAGTCCTAATTCTTCTCTGCTATGATACATGTTTATTATTATTACTATTATTCAAATTTACCCCAAACTGGATAATTACTGGATAGTTTTTAATGGCGTTAAACTCAAACAACGTCAGTTGTCAGGAGCAGCCCACTGTCTCTGGTGGAACTCCTACATTATCTGCGTTCATGTTTTCCGCCGGCGTCCTTGGGAACGTGGTCGCCCTAATTCTCTTGGAAATACGGCGGAGGAAGCAACCCGCATCTTTGTTCCAAGTCCTGGTCACATCTTTGGTCTTCACGGATCTGTTGGGAACTTTCTCTGTCAGTCCTCTGGTGTTAACAGCGTACTTGAGGAATGAATCTTTGATTGGGATGAGTGAGAAACGATTATTGTGCGGACACTTTGGATACGCCATGACTTTTTTAAGTCTGGTCACTCTCGCCATTCTTCTCTCTATGGCAGTGGAGCGCTGGCTCGCCATCGGACATCCATACTGTTACGAGAAGCGCGTGAGTAAACGCTGCGGTTACATCACCATCGCGCTCATATACCTGCTGTGCGCTCTCTTCAGCGCTGCGCCTTTCATCGGTTTTGGGAAATATATTCAGTACTGTCCCGGGACGTGGTGCTTCATTGACATGCACACGTCTGAGAGCGAGCACAAAGTGTTCAATATCATCTACGCGTCTTGTTTGCTCGTCATGATTTTGTGTACGGTTTTGTGCAACGTGTCCGTGATCTATCACCTTTTACACATGTACCGAAGATGCAAAGCGCACCGGAGCTCCGTCCGACGGCAGCGAGGACACAAGAGACGTCGGTCCATCGCGAATGAGGTTGAACATCTTGTGCTGCTCGGGTTCATGACAATAGCATTCGTCATCTGCTCTCTTCCTCTTGTGGTAAGTCTTGTGAAAACCCTTTCAAACTTTACGTACACAAGAGCTGACTAGTAGGAGTAATGTCCCGTACGTTCAAAGACAGTTAAGTAAGTTAAATTTCTGTACATGAATTAACATCGCTGTGAATATGCCAGAATTGGGTTATTTTTCATCTGTAGACCCTAGACAAAGTTGTAAAAAGACACCATAATAAAGCACACAAATCATGTAATATTAATACAACAGGTTACATTTTATTTTAACTTTTTAACTACATGTGAGCTAATTCACCGCTTCTATTCCTCACTGAAATCGATCGTTTTACATCACAAGACTTGGAATATTAATATTTTTTTCCAATAA
>JAUMHR010000079.1:4219156-4232222 GCA_032361145.1 Enteromius fasciolatus
TGCAGTCCTAAATACAATGAAACATTCTGAAAACACTTTTAGTCAGTATTTACAACTTTTTTATATATATATATATAATATTATTATTATTATTATTATTAATGGCTGCTAGTGGAAAGGTTTTGGGTCCTTTGAGCCTCTGGAATTCCCTCTGTATGACCTCTCCTCATTTTTGTCCAACAGGTATGTTTGCCATTCGTGCCGACCATGAGTATGTGACTCAGGAGGATTTCATGAAAGCTGTGAGGAAGGTGGCAGACTCCAAGAAGCTGGAGTCCAAACTGGACTACAAGCCTGTATAAAACCACATTTCTTGTGTGTGCAAAGTATAAATGTGAGGGGTCTGTAAACATTATACTGTACATGGACACAACCAATTTTTTTTTTTTTTTTTAGTTACTGCAATAGTTTTTTTTTTTTTTAACATTTGAAAGCATTCTGATGTTCCATTTCCATTACTACCATCAAGTGACTTCAGCTGTTCAGTTCATGCATTGTTTACCCCAATTTGATGAAAATATACATTTACCTGTTGGCCAAGTGTAGACTTGTATAATGATACAGCTCTTTAAATCTGTGTGATCAGTTATATAAACTGTGTGTGCCTGGCCTGCTTTTCCACATTATTAAAGTCAACGATTAAGAAAATAAATAAAAATAAACTCCCATGTTGTTTTCAGAGTATTGTTCTCTCTCTCAAAATCCTTCGATGGTAATAAAAAATCTACAATGATTCCTTCTGAAATTCGTATTTGTTAGTTTAACCAATACATAGAAAATAAAAATAAATATTCTATTCAACTTAAAATCTCTATATTAAACACGAGCACACTCAGCTTCAAAAGCCTAAAAATGACAATTCTGCAAGAGTTCATACTTGGGGTTAAAGGTCAGCTGCCTGCATCTCTACCTTAAAGATGCTGTTTCCTTTTCGAGTTTAGCCTTTCCAGCAAAGGCTTGCTTTTAATACTGGGTTTACACAGGCTTATTCTTCTGTTAATAAGTCCTCATCCTCATCTTCCTCATGAGCTGGTCGGTTAGCCAGAGCAAACGATTCAAGGACAAACGCCCGGCAGATCGGACAGTGCTGGAAGCGGCACACGCAGCCGTCACATACACACGCATGTCTGCATGGCAACAGCACTCTGTTTATCGGTGCGTTCTGACACACCACACAGTCCCTGCCTTGGGTATCAGACCACTCCCCTTCTGAATCGGACTCCTCCCCCTTCTCACCTGGCCTTTCGGGCTGTGGCTCCGCCCCTTGCGTGCTAGTCGAAGGCTCTGTGCTTCCAGACAAGTTGCTGTTGTCTGCTGACATGAAGAGAGGCTGTGGAAAAGAATAGTTTTAAGCTCTAGACAAGGCATTTAATTAACGGTATATAATTAAACACTGTTCCATTTTGCTTTAGGGACACTAGGTGATGAAGGTTAAGTGTGATCAAAATGAGCTGATCCCAGAACAGTAAGACAATGTCAATGAATGCATTTTCATACCTTCAGATCGTACAGATTTCCTTGTGCTGTGAAGAGATACTGAAACAGGATCCTCGCAGAGAGTCTGTATTTGTCATCAGGAACGTGGAGAACTGTCACATTGGCCACCTAGAGAGAAAACAGAATAATGGACTTCATCTCGTCCCATCAAGCAAATGATGAAGAAAAGACTCTGCTGCTTACAATATTGTAGTTGTCTCTGGTTTCGGGATTTGCTAGTGTCAGCACAGCCACCAAGGGGTATCGATCCCGGGGGAGCAAGCCCAAATCTGTTATTCCTAAATCTGGAGGCATCTGGGTGAAGCATTCTTCTTTTTCTTCTTTATGTATACTGATGTTATGTTAAGGATAGAGCCATCTTATCAATTTAAAAATGTTTTATTTGCTCACACAGGCTCCTGTATATTTAGGCAGTCATATACATAGGCAATAACAAACAATAATATTATAAACGCAAGTTATATAATAACTACTACAACTATTATATATATATATATATATATGTACATTAGGGCTGTCAACGACCATGACTGGATTAACTATTAACATAATTGTTTTTCTAAGATTTTATTTTTTCCTCGAATATTCAGGGCCTTTTGGGGACCTTAACACGCTCAGAAACTCTTGAAAATTGGCACACAAGTTGGAATCTGTGGTCATTAGCACGCTGCAGAGGCTGGGACACAGGCATGACACAGGGGCTCTACGGCACCCCCTGGAACACTGCCAGAAAACAAGATGTATAGCTCACACATACTTGCACGTATTCATATAAAATTCCACACACATACAGATCTCACTGAGCTGAACAACATTTTGCTGTCCGGTATTCAGGGCTGTTTAAAAAGTACATGCTCTGGAATTTAAAATACTCCTCTGAGGTTTTCCAAATGTTTGTCTGGAAACTGGCTGAAAATGATCTCAAGAGATTGGGGATGCTAAATTGTGAGGGGGTTTTTGATAACACGGAACGGTTTGCCTGTGGCACAGCGATGAAGTTATTATCTGATTTTAATCAAACTTCATGAGTTTGTTCGCTGTATGGTGCCGAATGCATAAATGTGACTATTAGGAATCAAACTTATAGCACCACTAACTGGCAGAAGGAAGTGTGTCGTTTTCAAAATGCTTTGAATTCAGCATCTTTTACTCTCTTTGCTTAAAACTTAAAACAGAATACTGACAAAACACGGCCGACGGGTGGACACAGAGGGAGAGTGGGTGACAGACATATATTTAATGACTAGAAAAAAAAATCAATCAGTTTTTACATATTTATTTAATGCGCTACAGATTATGAAATCTCTTAGCTTTAATGCTTTCTGTACGTTATAGGGGCAAAAAATCCTAGATCCAGTTCATTTGTAGGGAACTGACAACATCATATTATTATTAGGTTAATGATTACGTTATTTACAATAAAAAACAATCATAAGCGATAAGTGGTCGTATAAATTTGATACTGACCTATGATATCCTGTGACATGACATTTACCCGATCTTACATAATCTTATGGATGTAACAGTAAAACAGTTCATTTTACAGATGTGATGCAGGCAACAATATTTCATGATTACATGAATAGATCAATAATATTGGAGAAAAAAATACCTATATCATAAAAGATTTTAGTAACACTTTATAATAAGATCTAATTTGTTAACATTCGTAGATGAATTGACTAACATGAACGAACTGTGATCAATGTATTTCCACAGCATTTCTTAATTTTGTTGATGTTAGTTAATCAAAATGTTCATGTTAATTCACAGTGCATTAACTAATGCTAACAGATAAAATAGTTTATTTTAAATGAAGTTTTTAAGATTAAAATGTAATATTACTTAACATTAATAAACGCTATATAATTATAGATCAAATGTTATTGTAAAGAGTTTCCAAATATATTTATATATATTGTCTGTGTGTTTGTGTGTCACAGTCTTGATGATTTAGATGAACCTTTTCATTGCTAAATACCCTAAAACCAGACTGTCAACGGGTTACTGTAAATGCACGTTTTCCTGATGCCACCGGGGTGGCACTGAGGGCCCGTCATCGCTGCTTGCAGCTACATTTAAAACGTTTAATTGATTGACAGCTAACATTAGCATCATGCTACATAAGATTGATGATATTAGCAGTCCTCTTTTTCTCAAAACTCACTTTAAACCACTATTGCACTTTAAACTTTTATTAATCACTGGCACTGATATACATATATATAGTAAATAATTATTTATGATCTTACAAAATGTTTATATTTCTAACAGAGTAAAATGTTTTTTTTTCTAATTATAACTGAACATTCTATTCATCCGTCTACTTTCTTTGCCTAAGAATAAATTACTTATTAAAATATTTTTTATAATAATATTGCACTTTTTTGCACTTGGTGAAGAATTTAAAAAGCTAACTGATCCCAAACCTCTGAAAGGTAGTGCACATTTTAATTTTAAAGATAAATCGTCATAATGGAACGATATAGTTGTACATAGTAGATATAAAGATACAGTATATCATTCACATTTATGGACAATTTTAATTTGAAATCTACTCGTCGTGTTGAAATTATGAATTGTTTATTTATAGAATTTATTTTTACTCATTTATGTATATTATATACTTTATACAATCATCATAATGCCATGATACAGTTTACCTCTAATGTAGAGCAAATGTTTTTCTCATTTATACAGTCATTTCAATTGTCTAATTTCAGTTAACGGCACACATTCAGAAATACATTTAGACACGTTAGTTTTACATCTGTCTATTTTTTTTCTTTACCTTGAGGACAGTCAAAAGTGTCAGAGTTTCCCTTACTCTCCTCTGTTCTGTTGCAAAGATAATGTGAAATGTTGAACGAATGAGAAGGATACTTGAAACTTTGGTGGTGAAGGTAGCTTAACCCCAGAGCCTCTTGAAACCGCTCTGGTGTTTGTAGCCGAAGCCCGTGCTGGTGACTCTGAAGGGCCGTCTGGAGAGCCTGGACCCCGCAGCCCCAGAAACAGCTGAGGACACAGTCTTCAAGACAATACGGCTGCAAACTCACACCCTCTGACATACCGAGAAAACACATACACTTACTGACCACTTTTTACTCATTTCAATATTGCTATTGTTGTTTCCTCACCAGATAGTGTACCGGCCGTAGAGTACATCTCCAAAGCAAAGGGATTGGTCACCTGCATCATCTTTCTCTCAGGGACAGGTGTTAGAGATTCAGTCTCATCTGAACTGCGTAAAATGACTGGGACATCAAATCCAAACCTTGACAGATTAGGCCAAAGTTAGTAGATTAAGATTAAGGATGTAACCACCAACTTCTGCTTTAAGGTGGGAACTAACGTTAGATAACTAGGGATGCCATATTAAACATAAAACACATCACAAGTCCATCCAACTCAAATCATCTAACACTGGACTAAAATTCAATTTTATCCAGATAAATATGAACTTACCAGCCCAACACAACAGCCACAGTGATAATGAAACATACTGATATGACAGTAATGTAAAAGAGAGGGGAATACTCATACAACATCACTAAAAACTCCGCGGCCATTATTAAAACCTTGCATTAATACAACGCGCATAAATGTCGGTACGTCTGATAAAATAAATACTTTTATTTATGCGGTGGTCTAGTATCCTAGGCAGTCTTGCGTTGGGCTGTCACCCTGCAAGACTCACCAACGTAAACTTCCGGTTGTGACAGCCGCTACGGTGGCCCAGAGGGCCAAATCTGCACATGACTCCAATACCGACACGCTTAGGGAGGAGCGTGTTACGGCAAGACAGCGGAGGGAAGTCCGATTCAGTCCGCGAATCGGCTCTTACAAAAAAAATCACTTCAATGAACCGTTTAAAAAATGATTCAGTTTTGGCTACGTCATCACGTAACGCAGCGTCATTTTCTGATGTAAAAATGCACCCGTCGGTCAAACCCTTTTCTTCCTGTTTTACTTTGTTTTTTAAAATGTTATTTATTTATTTGTTTTTAAATATGCTTCAAACGCAAATACCGAATATTATACAAGAATGCATGTAAAACTAAAGCAGAGCAATATTTTATTAGGTTACATGCCCGGGCCTATGTAATAGTATGCAAATGAATAAATAACTTAAAATTAATAAATAGACATCAAATCAATTTAATTGAGAACATCACCTTTAATGTGTGCAAACGAAGTCCTTGGCAATGCATATTATAATCAAAAAATAAGTTGTACAATGTTTACGGTACAAAATATCTTTATGGAATATTATCTTTAATTAATATCTTAGTGATTGCTTTGCATTAAAAAAAAAAATAAATAATAATAAAAAATATATAAATATATATGTGTGTGTGTGTGTGTGTGTGTTATCTTTCGAATATTCAGTATAGCAAAAAAGTAAAAGTAAACATTGAATATTTTCATTGAAAACACAATTATCTTTTAATACGTAGAATGCCAAAATAAATAGTTAATATAGTTTTCGCAGAATGTATTTCACCAAGCTTACAAAAACAATGTTATTGAGAACACTTATATTATTTAAGCCACACAAAGAAAGCCTTTATTCCAGTCCGCTACACGACAGAAATAACATGTCATATTTCAAAAACAGCAACGGTTTCCGCCACTGATCTGTTGTACTCGCCCAGTTAACGCTCCGACAGACGATTCGTTCAGACTGATTCTGTAAACTGGTTGAACCAAAAAGATCCGATTCAACGGAATGATTCGATCACGAGTCTGACACACTACAGAGCAAGAGGGGCTCCACAGAGAGAAATACAGTCGGCATATTTATGGAAAGTGAACAGGTTGGCGTGTCCGTCCTGTAAGTTGAGGACTGTGCGACTGAACTGGTCTTTATTTAATGGAGTTTCAAGTCCAGCGTGTGTGATTGACGCGTCCGTACAGATGCTGGCCGCTCCGGTCGCGCCGGGGGAAGGAGAGGTTTTGACATCGCTAGATTTGTTATTATAATCAGCTGACCGGTGCTGGAATCGCTCTGTTTGCTGTTTTCTAGAAAGCGGCGACAGCGATGAGCGCTTGTCAGGACAAAACGTCTTTGAGTTGTTCGCAAAACAGGGAAAATGTCAGCGGCGGTGAATGGGGAAGGATGGAGGATGCGTGTGTGTCCTGCTTTGACGTACCCACAGGCGACGTGATACACGCCGGGATGGACGCGGTGCAGTCGGGCATAGACGGACATCTGCCGCTGCCCCGAGGCCAACGCCAACTGATGCTAGGCCTGGTGGAAGAGGGTTTCGCCGGCTATCATGGCCGTCTCGGTTCCGACCCGGACTCCGATTATCTCGACATCCCCGGAGACCCCAACTACAGCGAAAGTGACGGGAACGTCGCCACGAAAAAGCGCAACCGCTCTAACAGCTCGCGGCACCGCGGGGAAGTTGTCACGGAGCTCGGACCCGAGGAGGTGCGCTGGTTCTACAAAGAAGACAAGCGGACCTGGAAACCGTTCGTCGGACACGATTCTTTGAAAATCGAGTTGGCTTATCGCAAATACTGCGAACTTAATCCGAACGAGGTCAAACGGAGGGATGCGGGTGAAGAAGCGGAGGATTTATTCGAGTCACCGTCGGGATGCGAGGCACCGGAGGTCCGGAGACAGTCGGTGGCGCTGGCAGCGCAACCGGTAACCGAAAGCTCGGAGGCTGCGTGCTCCACAGAAGAGACGGAGCTGGATTCAGAAAGCATCAACGTGGACGCAGTGTGCGTCCGTGGAGGACTCTACGAGGTGGACGTCAACAAGAAAGACTGTTATCCTGTATACTGGAACCGTGAGTACTTTTAAACAAAAGAGTACAAAAATTATTTGGAACACAAAAATAGACGTTTTGCGGAATGTTCATACAGCTCTTATCGCCTGCATACAACAGTAGGCCTACTACTCGAGGCTACCAAGCTCCAAAAGCACCATGAAAGTCTCCTAAAAGTAGTCTGCTTGTGTTTCAAATCATCTTGTGTGAGATAAAAACTGAAAATTTAGGCCAAGTCTTTATTTGTCTCCCCCAAAAAATCACTGCCATAACTCTCAAATCTCAATGAGCTCAATATTCAAAATTGAAAAAAAGTCAAACTGGAAGAAAGTCATTGCATCAAATTTGAGGCCAGACTTATTAGCTTGAAATAACAACATGCATTATGGCCCGTTCCTCAGATGGATTGCACTCGTCCTTTTGGCTACCGTACTAATGGAGCATTCAAATCAATTTGTGTTTGTTATTTGTTATGGCTCTTATTTTAACTGTTTATTCAGAGATATTATAGCCCTGCAGCTCAACGCAAGACAGATTTCAGTGAATTTTTGTGGGCAAAATCAATCTGAAGAATTCTTCAAACTGAAGAATATTGGTAAACAAACAGTTTCTGGTAGCCACTGACTTTCATAGTATAAGAAGAATGAACAAAGTGGCATCAATGAATGTGAATTCAGGTGTTTGAGAGAGAGAGAAATGTATATATTGCTTTTCTCTACATTCAAACCACAAAAAATGTCCTAAAAGTTTAGGGTTGGCAAATAATTAATCCAAATAAAATGTCTTTGTTTACATGATATCTTGTGTATGTTTATAGAAAGTAATTTAAATGTAGTTTTAAAGTTTTTGGGGAATAAAATGTCAAAATTTGGTTGAAATAATGTTGCATGTCTTTCAGTGTAACACAATATTAATGTAACAATTCAAACAATGTGCTTATACTGACTTATTACATATTGACATATTATAAGGAAGCATAATTAAATTTTATATGGGTTAGTAAAATTAGTATTTGAGCTGAAAGTAATTAATTTTTTAATGTGTCATAAATTAAATTTTGTTGAACATATGCCTGACAAGATTGTTACTGAGTACTGTATATATTTAAGAAAAAAATATATTTATATATTAAATATAATTATAATGTAATATAGATTTTGTGAATATAAACATGTAAATACATGCATGTATTTTCAATATATATGCTTTATGTGTGTGTATTTATACACATTACATGGACATAAATCATGTAAGGAAAAGCTTTTATTTTGTAAAAGACCAATCAAAGTCTCATGATTTTAAACTATGATAACAGAGACCCCAGAAATCATACACTGGGTTTATGTCAAATTAATTGTTTCTCCAGAAACAGATGATAATGTATACTGCTTGCATTTACAGAACAGGACCACATACCAGTCATGAGAGGCCAGTGGTTCACGGACGGGACCTGGCTGCCTCTGGAGGAAGAGGACAGTGACCTTATTGAACTGGAGCACCTGGCCCGTTTCCGAGGCCAGCAGATGAAAGACACCTTTGATACGGAAGCGGTGTCCACCACAGTAGACAGCAAAGATGGTAATAAAACATGTTACAAATAGGACTCAGGGTTAGGGAAGCTTTGTTATAGGGGTCAAGCACACAAAAAGGCTGACTTAACACTGACGCTTAGTTCAGCTAATATAGAGGCATGGTCGTGAATAAACCACAACCCAACCCAGACGTCCTGTTTGTCTCGTATGACACGCATCTGAAGGAAGTCAAACACTGGTGACATGTATACCACAGAAGGGCTATTAGCTGTCACTTGTGTTTGCAAATAGTCAAAAATACCCTTAAGCATTACTTAACGATCAGGTAATTTGAAACAGACGTGTTTGACTTCTGCCCTTAATTCACTCAGCCATACACAGTCTGAAACTGAGCCGGAGCCACGTGGACTGGCACAGCGTGGATGAAGTGTACCTTTACAGCGATGCTACCACTTCAAAGATCGCGCGGACTGTTACTCAGAAACTGGGATTCTCCAAAGGTTTGTAACAATCTTGATGATTCTGCCCATTAACTTGATGAGTGCACTATTCAGTTTTAAAGAGATAGGCCACCAAAAAAAATTAAAATTCTGTCATTAATTACTCGCCTTCATGTTGTTCCATGTTCATCTGCTAAACACAGATTAAGATATTTTGGATGAGCTCTCTGACCCTCCATAGACAGCAAGGAATGGAAGCAAAGAAAACAAAACAAAATAATGACAATATTTTGTCTCCTGCTCGTCACCCTGTAGTGCCATTTTGGAGAGTATTGCAAACTTAACATTGAGGAGACAAATTGTTGAATAAAATTGTTATTTTTGTATTCTTTGCAAAACAAGTACAATATGTAGTATAGTATGCTTGTTATTTCAAATTCAGTGCATGGTTTGCTATTTGCTGATTGAATGGTGTGGGAGGGACATCCTAGTGTGCATTTGATTGGACACAAATCTGTGAGTCATCAGTATTTTTGGGGCAGTTTCCCAAGAGAAAGAGAAGTAACCTTTCAGTTGATGTTTCTGCTGAAAGTACATTATTAGAGTACACTAGGCTAGCAAACAGACAGAGACTTAAAAACACTAGTAAAAACACTCGTCTTTCACTGCAGGCTTTTGTATTTTAACGCTTCTGTACCATTAAATCAAAATACTGACTGTAAAGCTACTGTAAATTACTTGTGGAAAAAAAGTTAGAGTAACTGTTACTGAGATAGAACTGTGAAAGAATATACCTAAGTGCAAACTAAATTTCATGTTTTCAAACTTGTTAGTTGCATGTTAATTAGAATTAAAAGCTGACCTTCAGAGTGCTTTCTTGACCCAAGAAGGACACCTAACTACAGCTTTAAATGAAATTTTATAAAATTGATATACTTTTATACTTTTTATATACTTTATTTTTTAAATATGGTTAAAGTGCACTTCCAAAAAGGCCGAAAAGAATTGATTGAATTGATGTAATTCCTATTAAAAGTTGTATGTCATATATTTAATTGTGTTTGCAATTTAGTACATTCACAATATATTAAAATGTGACATTAAGTGATACACTAGAGTAAGTAATTTACATATGCTTTAGTATGTAGTCAACTGAAAAGAAAACGCCACCCTTTTTCCATATTTCCACTATGTTCTTCCCTCAGCTCAGATGAGTTGATGCATATCTCTCCCGTCTCAGTGCGTGCACTTAAGCGCTCTAGCGAGTGGCGCCACTATGTTAGCGTTTAGCTTAGCTCCAATTATTCCTTAGGATCCAAACAGGAATGCATTTAGAAGCCACCAAACACTTCCACGTTTTCCCTATTTAAAGACGGTTACATGACTAGTTACACAAGTAAGTATGGTGACACAAAAATAAAACGTAGCGATTTCTTTAATCGAATAAAAAAAGCTTAAATATAATGTATGGGTAGCACTTCGCATCACTCCTGAGTGATGATATTACTGCGCCGAGGTCGAAGTGCTCTTCCGCCATACATCATAGTAAAAAATCGCCATGAATGGAGCTAAGCTAAATGCCAACATAGTGGCGCTGTGCGCTAGAGTGATTTAGTGCACGCACTGAGACGGAAGAGATATGTACCAACTTGTCTAAGCCGAGGGAAGAACATAGTGGAATATGGAAAAACAGTGGCGTTTTCCTTTAAGTGTTCTTCAAAGCATAACAAAAGTTTATTAAATATAATGATTAAAAAAACACTTTTATTTCTCATTATGAAGTGCACTTTTTAAAATCTTTTTCAAAATATTGATTTTATGTTCAATAGAAGACAGAAGCTTACATAGGTTTGGAAGACCACAAGGGTGAATAAATTATAATAGAATTTTTATACATGGGTGAACTATATCTAAAGTAACCTAACCCCCAGTTTCACAGACAAGGCTTAAGCCTAGTCCTACACTAAAATGTAAATCTGAGCTTCTATAATGAAGGAAACTTATACTGATCTTAAAACATGTCGGTGTCTTTGTTTTGTCTTTGTGATGCTTTTTTTCTGAAGCATGTCTATTGAACTATGGCACAACAAGTGCGCGTGCAATACCTTTAAGCTTTTTCACGAGTGATTGTTAAAACTGCAGATAAAATGAAGTGATTATCAGTGTTACAAGTAGCTGAGTTTCATCTTTTATGTCCGGTCAGCGTCCAGCAGCGGGACCCGTCTCCATCGAGGTTATGTTGAGGAGGCAGCTCCAGAGGACACACCCCCTGAAACAACGCACATAGTGTTTGTTGTTCATGGGATTGGCCAGAAGATGGATCAGGGCCGTATAATTAGAAATACAAGCATGTGAGTGTACTGATCACACAGCTGAATCGGCACAAAACAAGTCATCTAAACCTGAAACTAACTGATGCATTTCACTGATGGACAGGATGCGTGATGCTGCCCGAAAGATGGAGGAGAAGCACTTTTCTGACCGAACAAATGAACACGTTGAGTTCCTTCCTGTGGAATGGCGATCTAAACTCGCCCTTGATGGAGGTACAGACTAAAGACAATAATAATAAACAAATATTATCTATCATTGATATATAGTTCATTTATGATGATGTGTACTTTTTCAGACACTGTGGACTCCATTACTCCAGACAAAGTGCGAGGTCTTAGAGACATGCTGAACAGCAGTGCCATGGACATTATGTACTACACAAGCCCTTTGTACAGGGATGAGGTGAGATACGTCTGATATGTCATGCATCTAAATATATCACATTTTTAGGATGAAGTTGCAATTTAGTATACGTTAAATATATAATTTTTAGTGCAGTACTGAATAACAGAGTTATAAAATTATAATCACATACTTTACACGCAACATTTTAGTCAACACATCAAAATAATAGTGTTTATTTGAAGTGCAACAAAAGAGTAAAACATTTTTTTTATTTTTTTTTTATTTTGAAGCAAAACTTTTAATTTGAAATTATTACGAATTGCACTTTTTAATAGTGTGTTAAGAAATATAATATAATGAATAAATATAATTTAAAGTATTCTTTGTTAGAGATGCTTAATTGGCATTTTATTTAATTAATATTATATTATCTCAAGTATCTCTAAGTGTAATTTGTGGACCAGAAATGTTGAGTATAAAGTTTAGAAAGTATAAATAAATATAGGTCGATATTATTTTAAATATATTATTTAATGCTATGTATTTTAGCTTATTAGAGTATTTGCCCGCTTCTGCAACTGAATACAAAATAAAAAAAGGTTATTGCGACTTTTTATCTAACAATTCAGACTTTTTTTGCATGATATAAACTCGCAATTGCAAGTCAGAAAAAAATCTGAATTGCTTGATATAAAATTGTGAGTTAAAAAGTGACAGTTGTTTGTTTGAGATTTAAATTCCCAATTCTGAAAATTTTTTATTTCTTTTTTTGCTCAAATTAAACTTTATTACTTGCAATTGCAAGTTTATATCTCACAGTTACAACAAATAAAGTCAGAATTGCACAATTCACAATTCTGACTTTATTACTGGTAATTGCGACTTTATATTGACTTTATAACTTAAAATCTAAAAATCCCGAAAAAAATAATAAAAATCAAAATAACGTGATATAAAATTACAAGTTATAAAGTGAGAATTGTGAGATGTAAAGTATCAATTCTGAGAACATATCAGTTTTTTTTTTCGCTCAAAATTTGACTTTATTCCGAGAATATACATTTGCAATTCTAACTTTATTACTCACAATTACGACTTTATATCCCGCAATTCTGACTTTATGACTCGCAATTACGAC
>JAUMHR010000079.1:4284812-4301256 GCA_032361145.1 Enteromius fasciolatus
AGCATGCACCAGAACACCATGCCAGTGTCCTACAAACCTTTTAGATTGTTTCACAACCAAACTTCTTAGCAATCACCTGGAAACACTAGCAACCACCGCCGTTTCTTCAGATGTTAAGATCTTGTTAGTATTTTTGCTCCAAGACACAGCAGTCAACAGAACAGTCTTTACTAGAACACTTCACCTGGGCCAACCTGAGATTAAGTGCCCCGTTCAAGGACACAGGGGTGGTAGCTTATGAATTGCCCCGTCTGGCCTTGGAATCCACAACCGTTGGGTTTGTCTTTGGTTTCTCTTTAACTAAGCCATCCTCAGCACAACTATTTTTACCACAGAGAGAAAAAAATACCTTTCTTTTTCTCCATGTCTAGTATCAAGTGTGTCACAGCATATTTTTGTGGGAACTTCATGCATGTCTTGGATGAACAAAAGTGCCCGTGTTGTTTTACTGTTGTGTTTTGGCAGCTGTTCTTGCTGACTGTGACTTTGTGATTCTGATGACTTTGCCGGAAATCCTTGGCTGACGACTGATGACAGCATCTCAGATCAGACAGGCTTTTGGATGCCTCAGTCTGTCCATGGTTTGACACGTTTGAACTCTATCGCAGATGCTGTGAATTGTTTTGGTTATTATGCCTGTATATTTACATGGGCTCATGTCTGGCAGTCTAATGAGACCCTGATGGCCAGGCACAGTGCATAGATCATAACTGGACGTCTGATGGGTTGGTTGCCAATAGATGCATGAGTGAAAATGACCTCACACCAAGTTGACTGTGAGTTTGAACAAATACAGGGCAAAACCAAGGGCCAGAACCAATGCAAAAAGAAGGTGTATATCTGCCAAAGATGTAAGTAAATGTGATGAGGAATTAAAATTATGTAATTCACTTTGTAAATGTAAGAAACTGTTTTAAAATAAGGTCACATTTAACTATAATTGTGATTGTATTGTTTAGATATTGAATGAACAGTAGGAATGTGTATTTGTTATTAGGGTTGTTTTGAGTTATGTATATTATGTGACATTGTCATCTAGTATTAAGTTGTAAAGTGGAAAGTATCAGCTCATGATGTGTAAAGGGTAGGCATAATAAGCTTCTGCCTATACCTTTTTGGTAAATGTTTATTTATAGTTTATTTTTTTTGTGAAAAGTTTGTGACATAAAACTAGATTGATTGATTGATTGCATAAAACAAACAAAATTTTAAGTTATGTGGATGCTAATATCTTTATCAAAGTTATGTTTACAGATGCCCTTTTTGTTGAAAATGCCCTTTAAATGGAATTTACTTTTCAAATTAGTGCATTTCAATATTGTGTTATTGTTATGGATACTTTTCTGTTACTTTTAAAAAATCTGTTTAAGTACATCATAACCTGTCCACATCACACACCTTTCAGGCTCTTTTTCCTAATGCTCAAGGACACTTCTGTGCTTCCGTCAAGGTTTGCATTGGCACTCTTTTGCCTTAATCTTTTTTTAAGCTTCATAGCTGAGAAGGTGGAGGGGATCTTTCGGGGGGTGTTCTAAGCATCAGCATTCCCTAACCTGCTTTAGAGAATTACAGCTTGTGGCAGTATATCAAGCCTGAATTATTCAAAACGCTTTCTAAGCATTGCACAGTACTAAGTCTGACTGAGAGCTAAAAATAAACCAACACGCTATCTTTTGAATTGCTTAAACTTTCCACATTTTAATTGCTGATAGGTTACTAATTTATTTGTTTGGGGCATGATTTAAATGTAGACTAACTGAGTAAAGTGTAAATAATAAATAATAAATTCGTAAACAACATAAATATTCAAAGCGTGCTTAAAAATGGATGAATTTATTCGTCTAAGATACAAAATATCAAAAAAAGTTGCATCTGAGAACAAATTATGCTACAGTTTTTTCTTAGGAATTTTACAGTGATTCTGATCGAGCTCACACAGGTGTCTTCCCAAGGTAGCAAAAGATCTTCAACATAACATTTATTTTTATTATTTAAAAAAAAAAAATATTATTATATCTTTATGTAGGGCAAGCTGTTTGAAGAATAATATATTATAACATAGTTAAAATATAATACATTTATTAGTTTGTAATTTTTTTTTCTATAATAAATTTCAGTTGGATTCTTTTAATTTGGTATCTGATGAATTCTTAAATGTGACTAAATATTAATAGTGCTAATATACTTTTAAGGTACTTCAAAGTATAAGACAATGAGATTTAGAGGTAAAATACAATGAGATTTGGTTTCCCCCAAAAAGAGATTTGGTTTAATTTTTTTTATGCCATAATTCTGCCATACAGCATACTTGATGTACTTTACATGAACCAGAGAACAAATTCTGGTAGACTTATTTATGTTGAAGGAACTAATGAAAGAGGGAGTGTAAGAGAGGACAGTCTGAAATTGTACAAGACACACGCACACACAGCCTCTACTGATGTCCTGTCAGGTTGGACCTTCACTGTTTGTGTTGTGTCAAAGAGGAATATCAGGTCCCTGCTGAATTTCGAATTGATCTGTCAGGATGCTTGGGCCTAGTTTAGTTTTTACCCCCTCCTCTCTGCTAAAGAGTCATCTCGGCACTTTTGTGAGTCTCAGGCCTCTCCCGATCTGTCAGCAGAGAGAAATCCCGGTTCGAGGCACCGGCTGCAGTGTTCAGCACTTTCTCTGTGACCTTGGCACAAGGGCCACCACGGCTTCTGCAGGGACCGGACCTCCGCATAACACAGAGATGCTGTGTGCATGGCACCGGCCCGAGAGGAAGCCTCTGTCATTGTGTCAGCATGACTGAAGCCGGACAGGTAGAATTATGGCGCCCGGATCAAATTTAAGCACTGTGCTGCTGAACCAGTCAAAAAAATACATGCAAGCATTTCAACTAACTGACCTGACAGGAAGTTGATTCATGGGGAAGATGACAGGGACCTCAATCCCTGAGGAGAATGGCACTTTTTGCTGATGCGTTACACTAAAATCCCAATTCTATCATAAAGGAAGCAATGCAAATCACACAGCTTTTTAGTCATGAATTCCATCATTTATTATTAGATTTTTTTTTTCATCTCACATAGTTGCTAACATAATTTTTTTTGAGAAATAGAAGCACCAGGGGAAGTGAAACTTAACCCCTTAATCACTGGTTTCTGATCAACTGTGCTTTATATGTACTTTAAATGCAATAGCATATTTTTCATGAATGTAAAATATGGATGGATGGATGGATGATTTTTATGTTTTTTTTTATTTCTCAGTCTTCCATTCCCAAACGTCTCACATTAAAGGGATCGGCCATCCTTTTAAACAATCCACTCAAAGAGTTCATGGAATTCATATCTCATGATAAGGATTACAATATACTATAATATGTATATATCTATGTACACATATGGCACTTGAATACATAAAAGCAATATATCTGTTTCCCACAAATGAAAGCAATGGGCGCTTTGGTGTCAAAAAAAATAAATAAATCCAATACATTAATAAATAAATACAAAAGATAGACAATTAAGCGTTATGCAGCATTTGCCAGTTTCTCCGGCTACTGATCTGCAAGTCAGCTTAAATATAACGGAACGATAACTTACGTTAAGGTCAGTGGTGCAAGCACAGGCAACCAAATCATTAAAGATGCCAATCTATCTAAGCCAGAAGAGAGATATGATTCATATAGTACAGATAAACATATATGAACAGCGGTCTAACTAGTTGCGGTGAGTAAACTGAAACTATCACATGTGCGAGCTAAAACCAGAATGAGAATACAATGTAATGAAACAAAAGACCTTCACAGCACATTTCGGGTTCATTTTGGCTTCTTTAAATCCATATTTAGTGCAAAACATATTTCGGGTTCTGCTGATCGTGTGAATGAAGACATAAAATTCATCTGCGAGCTTTCCATTCTGACCAATAAAAAAAGTTGCATCAGTGCCCTTCAGTAACTGATAAGAAACAAATGTTTGGTCCGTTGGTTTTGGTTGTCAAACAGACAAATAAAATCCATCTACCCCACCACGAAACAGGCGAGATGAACAGTTCATAATGTAACTTTTCTTGTATATAATTGAATGCAGTGGTTAGGATAATAGAATCCCAGTCACAGGGGCCTTCAGAAATGCATGTAGGATGCCATTGGGACTCAAACATGAAAGTTCTGTCACGACATACTCTAATGTTGTTCTGTAGACCAAAAATGAACATATTGTTTTAAACAAATAAATAATAAATCTTAGCAGGGTCAATGGGGTCCAGTGTTACCTCTTCGGCTTTCACTGCATGGACCAGAAGAAAGAAAGAAACCCAATGACACGAGATCATGACAAAATTTTCATTTTGAGTGAGCTATTCATTTAGAATAGAGGCTCTAAGACTTCAACTGTGTGCTTCATCCCAAATGTGCATCCTGAGGTCTTCCTGGACCAGGTTGAGCACCTCTGCTCTGATGGACGACTGATGAAGGAGCGTTAGACATAGGCAGAGTCACTCGACTGGGTGCGGCCAAAGTTGGGCATGCTCATGCGCGGTAAGTCCTTGTTTCGGATCTCATATATGGACTTCCTCCTGGCCTGAACCCCCCTCACCGCCGTTTTAATTTTCCTCCAGCCCAGGTGATTAAGTTCTGCAAGGTTGAGCACCACGCAAATCCCACTGACCGCAAACATGAATACGAGGAACACGGTTTTCTCAGTGGGCCTCGAAACGTAGCATTCGACGTCTTTGATGCAAGGGTATCGGTCGCACTCGTACACGGCAGGAACGTTGAATCCGTACAAGAAATACTGACCCACCAAGAAGCCGATCTCCAGCGCATTCCTGAAAACCACCTGAATGATGTAAAACCTAGAGATGCCCTCTTGTCTTCTCATTTTAGATTTGGTAGTTCTCATGGCTGAACTGGGGATCTCTTTCACTTCCAAGCAGTCGGGCTCGGATTCTTTGGTGGAGTTTTCCGTGTTCTGAAGTACTCCGTTCACGATGGTGTTTTTGATCTTTTTGCTGTCGTCTCGTTTCATTGGATCGGGATCTTTGTCGAGGGAGAGGTAGACCGTGGAGTATCTCCGCTCCTTCTGTTTGGCTGACTGATGCACCGAGTATGTGATGAAACACAGACTGGGTGTGCAAACCATGATGATCTGGAACACCCAGTATCTGATGTGAGATATAGGGAATGCTTTGTCATAGCAAGCTTGGTTACAGCCTGGCTGTAAAGTGTTACACACAAACATGGACTGCTCATCGTCGTACACGGTCTCTCCTACTATTGCAACGATTAGAATCCGGAAGATCACCACCACTGTCAGTAGGATCCTAAACATAAGGACAGAAATATTTTAGTTCATAGTGAGCCTGCTATGGTTCTCAAGTAGTTAAGTCTGCGCAAGCAAAGCAATATAAAACACTTGTAAATTAAAAATAAATAAATAAATAAAATATAATAATAATAGTAATAATAATACTAAATAAATTAAACAATATTAATAATTTTAATTCACAAAAATGGTGTGTGTGTGTGTGTGTGTATATATATATATATATATATATGATATGATGAAAATTAAATACAAATTCTGCTGTGGCTGCTAGAAATTCACTGTAACAATAGCACATATTTTGCTCATCATAACTGTATATTAACTGATTTAATGTTAATATTCCAATGATGTACTGATACTGTTTTCTGACAATATTAATATTCCAATAACTACATAATACTATGCTCTGCTCTGCATATGTTGAAGCATATTGTCAAACGCAGTACCACATAATGAACTCAGTTTCATCAAATGCATGTCATCAAAAATAGCATGTATGTCCACAGTATATAAACGCACTGAGCACGCAGTGTTCATTTACTGTAGATACATCACACAAAACAATATTAAGGAAGAAACACACATGGCGCTAGAATGATGTTATATAGGCTACAGTGACTAAATAACTATGAATGTGCATTATTGATTGAGGGGGGAATAAACAGCAGTATTTCATTAAAATGTGATGTGTCACGCGTGGACTTATAGATGTGAACGCCCTTGTACTGGTTTCCATCGTAAATCATATGGTGACTTTTAATTGATTGTACATTTACTGTACATTTATTTTCGCGTCGAATATTCCGCTGTTGTTTGTAAGGCAGCTTACACTTTCAAAAACGCCACTTAGTTTTTACAGTAACATTGCACGAGGTGTCTGTTAAATCTAACCTGGATATGATATGGCAATTTACAGTTAACAAGCTACCAGGTTTATACTGTATGGTTTTCTGTTTATACTGTGCAGATTGACGCGGGGTGCTGTCCAGTGCTGAAACTCTCTCCACAGGCGAAAGCGCGCTTCCAGCCATGCAAGGCGCGCACATTTCTTTAAAAGCAAATCTGATCTGACATGGAACAGCAATATTACCGATGGCACAAAAGCTTTGTTGTTTAAAATGTGCAGTTATAACTATAACAACAGCAACAGTAATCTTAATTCTTCCCGTCCTTTGCAATGGGCACATTACGTCCCAACAATCAATCGCCCTCATTTAGAGGGGTCACTGCGTGATGGCCTCAATATTTTTCTTTTAACGTGAAAAGCAATCAATAAACATTTTCTACTTTTCCCCTCACCTCCCGATCATAGTAGAGTGCTGTTGGACAGCCGCCTCCAGGAGACGCTCGAGAATTGTCCACTCCCCCATGGCTGTTCATTCGGAGACGATATAACACAGTGGAGCGTGTAAAATCAAAGGCGAACTACTGTTCCGCTCCGAAGGCGAGTGTAGTATCGGGCGAGTGCATTGATTAGTCGCTGCTGTCCACCTTGTCTTCCACGCCTCGCTCCGGAGGGCGCACTCCTCTGAGGTCCTGATTAGTCTAAAGCCCTCCTATTTTCACTCTCGCGAGCAGGACGATAGGTCGCTCTGAGCCTGAACGGAGGGGAGTATAATGTTTGGCTCGTGCTAATCCCGGTTTAAGTAGACTGCCCCCCTCCTCCTCCCCCTGCGTCACGCGCAGACAGGTTGTTGGAGAGAAATCAGAACAGCACTATTTCTCCGTTTCATTATTCCCCGAATATGCCAGAGATGCCCTGATTAATCCGTAATAAAAATCATTGGTGATGAACTCAAATCACTGGGGAGGTCTGTATCCGGCGACACACACTCACTAGCGTGACAGGACAGGAGATTAGAGTTTAGAGTTAGTGTCTGTCTAATAAACAGGGCGCGGATCATGGGGGGTAATTAGGGCTTGGAATCCGGCAAAGAAAGCCAAAAGGTAAGTACGTTTCAGAAGGGCTTTCCAACTTCCTAAATTGCAGAGAGCGCAAATTTCAACTGACGCCAAAGAGTTTGCCGAAAGAACCAGGTCACCATAGCAACAGTTTACGCGCGCCGCGTTTTACGTCTTGAATGTGTTGTCAGATTGGGAATTTTGTCACCAAATTAAGCAGATGGACACGATTTTTATTCATATTGTTAATAATGTTGTGTAATGTAAGGTTTTTTAACACAATGACTTTTAAGTAATGTTTTACTAATGTTTCGCAACAGAGCTATTATGGCAGTATACTTTGGTGATTCACAAAAAAAAAAAAAAAAAAGATTTGTTTAAATTATTTGTATAGCAATTTTGTGAGACGACTTATAAATTCTAGGAGATAGCTGCATCTCAATAAATCACGCCTGATAAGAAAAACAATGTCAATTAAAACAGTTTTATTTGGAATCGGTTGGGAATTTGGCGGTCTTTAAATAGACGTACATAAAGAAACTAATGTGAGGGGCTGATAGGAGGTGGTGGCGTCATATGCTAATTAGCATATCAGCAGGGTGGCCTCACCTAGGGACATTTTAGACACTTTTCAAGAAGGCATTTGGTAACATTAATCAATTTCGGTAGGTACGTCGATAAAACAACATGCACTATAATTATATATCACTTTATTATATATCACCAGACAGAAGGTGTTAAAAGGCGTATTAGATAAGGTTTATCTTGAAGTACAATAGACTTGTCAAGCTTCTGCCATATTTAGTCAAGCTGTGACAATGAAGCAGTGAAGGATACGATTGTGAAGTAACGATTGTTCAGCTGACGCTATGAAAAATTATGTAATTGTGGAAAATTGTGGTGATAGCACCACAGTGTGTTGTTGTAAGGCCTGTATATCCCTCATTGCCTTGTTTTCTTTCAATATGGTGCCGAGTAGACGAACCTCAACAAATTTGTTATTTTCATAACATTTTTATCAATTTGTTTATCAATTTGTTCTTTTAAATTGTCTACACTGTAAAAATTGTAATAAAACTGAAAATGCTACGTAAAAACCTCTTAAATGGTTAATGGTAAATTCCTGTTATATTTACAGGGAAACACCGTAAACTGACATTCCCAGAATTCCCTGCATTGCATTTTAAATTTTGTTTGAATTTGATGTTTCTTCATTGAAGTAACTATGTTTCTTCTTAGGTTTTTTTTGTATCCGTTATGTTTATTGGGGTTATTGTCAGATGTAATGTTGTTAAATTAATGTTTATTGCACATTTCAGTTTAATAATTCTTACCATGATGGTGTTTAGTGTTTGTGTGAATGACTATGAAGTCCTTCTATGGTTGTTACTATTAAAAAATTAATTGAGATGAACTTTAGTTCATAATGTGACTTTCTCACCACCACGTGTATTAGGTGCTTATCAGTGTATTTTAAAGGTACAAGATTGATTTCAATACTTTACTGTATCTTTATATTTACATTATCAATTATTGTTATTACAGTTTTTTGATAGAAATTGTACTGTACTGTGACTTTAACATAAAACCGTAAAACAAAAACCTATTGTTACTTTATTTTTCAAGGTTTTATTCTGCTATTTTTTTACCGTAAATTTGAAGGATTTTCTTTTTACAGTGTACCCCCTTAAAAGTTTGTTTCCAAATGAAAAGTATGCTTTGTTCTGCAAAAAAAAAAAAAAGATTATACGCTGGTCTAATTTTTGTAAAGAACTGATAGAGTTGGCTAGTCTGAACTCTTCACATCAAGAACAGTTCGTTAACCCTCGCTTGCACTCTCCTGCAGGTGATGAAGAGGTAGGCCTATTTGTGGTAACGCCTGTGGTGAACTGACTCTGGTGAGTAATCGCTTTAGGACTACCCACTAGGATTGAGAGATAAAAACAATTAATGACAACATGGGATATCCCTGCTAGAATCCAAATGATAACTGAAGCTCCAAAATTCAACACTGGGCAATCAATGTTTCCACATATTTAGAGTATAGGTAAGATAAAAATAAAATCCTCTTGGGCATCTTGACAATGAGCTGCGTTCTCCTCTGATCTCCCTTCGCCTCCTAGAGAGCAGCAGCTATTTTTATACTGGGTGCTAATTGAAGTTGCAGATATGAATCCATCACAGATGGCAATCTTGTATTCACTGTATTAATGAACAAAGTGTTACATTTCTTGTAGTAAATGATCAAGAACAATTTAAAATATATTTTTTAAATAAAATAAGAACCCTTCTGAAGGGAAAAAAAGATTTCTTGACAAATTTCCTGGTCTTGTTTATTTAAAAACCAATAAATATCCACATACAAATGTATTTATGATCCAGTTAAAAACTTTGGTGTAAACATACTGTACAAGGGAAAATAAAGGCAAAATCTGCCTGCATGCGTAACAGGCGGAGGTAATGTTGAGATTTTTGCATTCATAATCAGCGGTGTAATAGGGTTATCCAGGCACTTAGAAACACTTCCTGTGGACGATGGATGGGCCAGCCTCATCGTATTCCTGCTTGCTGATCCACATTTGCTGGAAGGTGGACAGGGAAGCCAGGATGGAGCCACCGATCCAGACGGAGTACTTACGCTCAGGGGGAGCAATGATCTGTCAGGAAGAAGACACATGATGTTACAAATCAAACATTTTATTACAGTAATTACGTTTAAAAGAAAACAGGAAATCTGAATGACTGAAAAGATGTTCTACCTTGATCTTCATGGTGCTGGGGGCCAGAGCAGTGATCTCCTTTTGCATACGATCAGCAATACCTGGGTACATGGTGGTGCCACCAGACAGGACGTTGTTGGCATACAAGTCCTTACGGATGTCAATGTCGCACTTCATGATGCTGTTGTATGTAGTCTCATGGATACCAGCAGATTCCATACCTTGGGTAAGAAGAAAACGGTGGTGTTATTGTTAACTAAAACTAAAACTTGGAACATTAGTTCCATTAGTTTAACTAAAGCTGAAATAAAATATAATATAAATATTAGACAACAACAAAAGCAAAAATGTTTCCTTTATAAATAATTATAAATATATCAAAGTACAAAACTGAATAAAACATAAATAAAAATAACGTTTTGGACTTTATATTTTAAAAAATCACTAAATAATAATAATTAAAAAGAGAGAAACTATACAAAGTATTAAATTATAACTATAAAAATGAAGTCAAACACTTGAACAGAAAAAACTAGCTTAAAGTTTGAAAAAACTTTAAAGCACTAACATACTAAAATTAAAACCCAAATAAAAACAGACAAACAAAAGTTTAAAATTAATCATTTAATTAAAAAAACATTAAATAGCGATGTTGCATTGGCAAATAACAACAACAAAAAGAATTACTACAATTATTTAAACTAAAACTGAAGTAAAAATAAATAAAAGTTAAATATAAATAGAGAAAATAATAAAAATAACAAAACACAACAAAATAACTTAATAATTAACTTTATAATTAAATTATAAACTATAATTAAACTGATTTAAAACCAAAAATATATCAAAATAAGCTAATTAAAATTATGAATTAATATTTTATAGTACTGTATATATGGTCTATTATATATAGCTAATAAGTAAAACAAATCAATATGAATCAATATGATTTCACCCACCAATGAAAGAAGGCTGGAAGAGAGTCTCTGGGCAACGGAAGCGCTCGTTTCCTATGGTGATGACCTGACCATCAGGCAACTCGTAAGACTTCTCTAGAGAAGAGGAGGAAGCAGCAGTGGCCATTTCATTCTCAAAGTCCAGAGCGACGTAGCACAGCTTTTCCTTGATGTCACGAACAATCTCACGCTCGGCTGGGAGAATACAATTGCAGTGTTAACAACACATTATAGATTTGGTAACACTAATAACGAGACAGCATAGTTTATTCATACCTGTGGTCACAAAAGAGTAGCCACGCTCAGTCAGGATCTTCATCAGGTAGTCAGTCAGATCACGTCCGGCCAGATCCAGACGCATGATGGCGTGGGGCAGAGCATAACCCTCATAGATGGGCACATTGTGGGTCACACCATCACCAGAGTCCAGCACAATACCTACAAACAACAAAAATCTTTAAAGTACCAAAAAAACCTACAAGTAATGAAACATTTCAATGCATGTGTTAATACTCACCAGTGGTACGGCCAGAAGCGTACAGTGACAGCACAGCCTGGATGGCCACATACATGGCGGGAACGTTGAAGGTCTCAAACATGATCTGCACATTACAGGGTTCCAGATATTCGTGAAGTCATCAAATGCATTTGTATAAAGCTTTTCACAATACACATTGCTTTACAGAAGAGCGTGTTCATGTTTATAATATCTGAATATCGCCATGCCTCCATTTCCAGCAAATAATATGCAGCAGTTAAATTTTGCTATGATAAAAGCAATCAGGTCGTTGAAATATGTTACTTGTTCTGTGTACTTTTATATAGTTATAATATGCTATGTATTCATAAATAAATTTGATGTTTAACGTACCTGTGTCATCTTCTCTCTGTTGGCCTTGGGGTTAAGAGGGGCTTCAGTGAGCAGGGTGGGATGTTCCTCAGGGGCCACACGCAGCTCATTGTAGAAGGTGTGATGCCAGATCTTCTCCATATCATCCCAGTTGGTGATAATGCCGTGCTCAATTGGGTATTTCAGAGTCAAGATACCTCTCTTGCTCTGAGCCTCATCGCCCACGTAGGAGTCTTTCTGTCCCATACCTACCATGACACCCTGTTAAGAAGAGACATTGTCAATATTTCAGTACATACTGTGTAATATTACATACTGTGTATAATTGATTTTACCTGGTGGCGAGGACGACCAACAATGGAGGGGAAAACAGCACGAGGCGCATCATCTCCGGCAAAGCCAGCCTTCACCAGGCCGGAGCCATTGTCGCACACAAGAGCGGTGGTTTCATCGTCGTCACACATGGTGTCAGCTGGGGGTCTAAATCAGGAGCGGAGACATGTATGAACATACTGCAAACAACTAAGTCATTATGTATGCATTCCTGACAAGCTCGTGTTTAGTCTTCAGAATAGACTATAAAACCATCTGAAGTTCTTCTCAAAACAAATTTAAAATCAAATAAAATTCTTTATTGCCATCAATGATTCCATGAAGAACCTTTATCAATAAAAGGAAACTTTTCCATTTGATCAAAATGTTCTTTATAGTCTAAAAAGGTTCTGATTATAAAGATGGTCTCCACACTAACTTTTCAAAGTTTCTTTAGAGAACCAAACCTCCTTGAACTGGGAAAAAAAGTCCTTCATATTACTGAAAGGTTCTTCGCCCTTCAGTGCAGTTAAATGAAAAGTTCTTTAAAAAAACGAAAATGGTTCTTCTCTGGCATCGCCGTGAAACTCCTTTTTGGACAGCATATTTCCATACCTCCTGAGATGCTGACTGCCTCATCCTCACGACAAGTTTCAGTTTCAGTAAAACCATTAACTTTTTTTGAAACTCTAAGCCACAGTATTCATGACTGACAACTCTAAGCCTCTGAAATGTTTGTTTAGCTCAAAAGTCAATTATTTTCATTAGAATTCCAGTGATATCGCACCAGAACTGGCCTAGTTTAAATCATAGCTTCAGAGGATCATCCCATTAAATGAAGTCTGACATTTCGGAAAGCTTTAGCAGCTGTACTTACCAGATCAGCACCAGGAGCTGGTTCCCTTGGAGAGTGAATGGTAGACAGCGGCTTGAGCCGCAGCCAATTTATACTCCAAGAGTGGCCCGGCGCCCGTTGGACTTCCCTCTCCTTATTTGGTAGCCCGAGCGCCATTGAGAGCGGAGTGGCCATGAATGGAAGGGCGCGGAGAGGAGAGACCCTCGCGAGGCGTTCTGTCCTGCGCCCATGTATGGGAAGAGACGCGGGAGGCATCGCGGGGGGCGAGTGATGGTATTCCGCGATTTTCAGCACGTCATTATTAATCACCGTGAGCATTGTTCAAACGGCATCTCTAAAATCTGCACGTTACACGCTAAATATAAATGACTAAAGAATAAGCTTTTTTCTCTTTACACAACAAACAATCCACTGTTAACACTCAACGACGGCTCATTTTGTTAATTAAGGATGTTGAGATTTTCATTTAGAAGCAAAATATGAGTTTATCAACGTATCTGAGGGGAAAAAACAAAGGAAATAAAACAAACAAACAAAAAAAAACACTACTGACTGAAACAACAGATTATGTTGTTTTTACTGTATTCTTTTAGTGCAAATATCTTTCCTTCTGTCTATCAATCTATCTGCAGAAGCTATCAACCTAGCTTTATTAGGCTAGCTTAATATAACTACATTGGGATGAGTAATTTAAAAAATCACATGTCAGTATTTGAAGCATAATGACAAATCTATATAGATGAGGCTGACGATAGAAATGTATCAGGGAGAATGATCCTTTGTGCAAATTCAATTGGAGCGAAATCCTGAAAACACAATAGGCAAGACAGGATGCCCAAAATGCAGTTGTGCTGTTTTGTCATCCATCCCCCATTCAGGCCAGCCCTTTCATCTGACGTGTCCCTGCCATTTGTTTCCATTTATATCATAGTTGAAGTGTTTGAGCTTCAGGAAGATGAAAGGCAGAGTGCAAAACTAATGTGGGGTTATTTGTCTACTTTATTACCTGCACTGGCACTGAATATCAGAGATACTTAATGAGACTTTATTTGGCTTGAGAGTCATTCACCGTTTAAAGGCGATGGTTAAGATGAATTTATTCATAGAAAGCTGCTCTGATTCTAAGGAGATCAGAGAGGAAACAACATCAGCACCCTTGAAAATCAACGTCAAAGACTCTAAGGCTACCAGAATTATAATAACAAACACAGAATTTGTTTTGGGGCAGTCGTGGCCTAATGGAGGGAGTTAATAACCAGCGCTCTCTCCACCTTCAATACCACGACTGAGGTGACACCCTTGAGCAAGGCACCGATCCCCCAACTGCTCCCTGGGCGCCGCAGCACTGGCCGCCTACTGCTCCGGGTGTGTGTTCACAGTGTGTGTATGTGTGGTTGTTTACTTCTCACTGCTGTGTGTGTGTGTGTGTGTGTGCACTTGGATGAGTTAAATGCAGAGCACATATTCCAAGTACAGGAAATCACACCTGGCCACATGTCACGTCCTTTGCTTAAAATAGGGATTTTGGAAGTTACATCACCAACTGCTTCCGGTGTGCCCTTTGATAACTCTATTAACTAACTATTCAGCTAAGTTGTCGTGTTATCATCCCTTCTCTTTTTACCTCTTCTCGCCTGTACCAGCATTTTGCCCATTTCCGTTATAAATTTTTTTTTAAGTAGTTTCAAGTATGCCTTGAGTCTCGATCTCCACTGAGATGTTCATTAGCGCTACACGGTCTACCAGTAATGATCGTTCCCTCTCATAATGTTAAATTCATGTGACTACTGAGTGCTGCTTTTTGCATAATCCCCAACATTCTCTGTCTGAGCATCTGTCAGAGGCTTAAGGTTTCCTCTATTTGAAAAATAACATTGATGTTTGCTTGAACCGCACGTGTGCGAATTTGCCAAACAAAGACAGCCAAACAAACGCTCATGATCACCAAGGTCGTTCTTTATATATGTGTTGCTGTAGATTGCCGCTGTCTTAGCAACTTGCTTTCCTCTGCAATACACTTGCTTTGAACTTACAGTAAACTTTAATCCCTTTTAGCAGCAAAACAGCCTGTAAAGGGCCAGCAGTTGCGCTTAATCTACTTGCAGCTCTTCTAGTAATCCACTCACACTTCAAAACTCTGTTTAACATTCACGTTGAAGGCATCTCCTCACGGTTTCCCAAAATTACAGTAAACTTTAGTTCGCACTGTTCCTGGCTAATCTTAAAAAGCTATGCAGATGGTTTCCGTGACATCTCTCTTTTGAAACAGTACGTGCATCTCCTTTGCCCTCTAAGCACCTTTTGTGCTTATTAGTTTCTTAAAAAGGAAAGCTGAAGGTCATAAGTCTTCAAATGAGCTGTGGTTTCCGTCGAGCAGAGAAACATTATTATTCTAGGGTCAAATTTTCTGGATAGTAACGGCGTCTGGTCTTGTCACAGGATATGTTGCATGCTGTCGGCCAGATCTTTCAGTGGGCCTCTGAACTTCAATGCATTTTATATTCTGATTTGTTGAAATGAATTGATTGGGACATTCATCACACAACACATTTAAAAGACTTAATCAGATATCCAATACGCACTGAGCAATGTTTGGACATTGTCGCTCGCGTTTTATAAATAGCTGCATGATTACATAATTATGATGTGAGCCATGCATGTTGCATGCCGCTAACCTCTTTCGTTGTTCATCATGACCCACAGAACTGACGTTCAATAATTCACTTTACACTCCGCTGTATTTATTTGCGTTAAACATCCAAGTCAAGCAAACCAAATAAAATGCACTTGTTGCCAGTTATATCCGTAAAAGTAATCAGTAATCAATAACCGGTTACAGTATATAAAGACCAGATGAATAGGAGATAGAGTGGTCTGTGTCAAACATAATCTCGAGAAAAGGCTGGATGGGAGCCAGACATTTCATAGTGGAGTGTGGAATGCTGAATCCACACCCTCTCTGTGATCTTGTGCTAAGTGTGGAGAGCAGAACTCATGCCAGCTTCACAGGAATAACCTGTCACCACCCTCTCTGTTCTTCTTCTCTCTTGTATGGTGTAGATACAGTGCACTCTTGTAAACGTATATGCCAAATATGTGTCACTGCAGATGGTAAACAAGATTACTTACAAATTTCTGTTACTGATTCCATCTTACTTGACAAAAGTTGTAGACAGTAAACGAATCTGCTACATTATATATTTTAGGTATAACAATCGGACTACTTTTTAATACTTTTAGATTATGTTGATCTATCATATTGATTTAAATGGTATAGTCTTGTACCATATTGATATTAAAATACAGGGACAAAGAAAATATGAAATGCACTAAGCATTACATCAAGGTTTCCCAACGAGTTTGTGGGGTAACTGCTAATAGTAAATTATTAATTATAAAATTAATTGTAAATGAAATGTTATGATGATAATAATAATAATAATAATAAAATTATAGGTAACACTTCAGAATAGGGGTCCAAAATAATGCATTAGTTAAGCATTAATTAATGGTTAATTTGTTCATAATTA